>JANHFO010004974.1:0-12693 GCA_032468095.1 Pareas carinatus
CTCTCCAGCCTAGTTCACAAGTTTCCTTATGCACACGGACGGAAGAGGAACTCGTGTGCTGAGCTGAACTGGAGAGATAAAGTGGCAATCTTTGTGATCCCTGCCTTGTTTGCTGTTTTGCTGCTCGCTTATTGACCCCACATGATTGTTTAACCACAGTCGGGAATGTCAGGGTTGCAATAGTTGAGTGAAGCAGCCACAGCATCTTGTTGAAAACAATGCTGCATTTTGTCATATAACAGTTCTTCTGAAGATAAGCAGATTAGAGGTAGCGTTCTAATTCTATTTTGTGTTGAATCTAGCATGTGACTACAGGCTGCTGTAACATGAAGCACAGGTTCTGCTCTTCCCGAGGAATGGGTATTTCCTGTGTAAAAAGTGCCACGCTGAATTATACGAAAGACCAGTTTAATTCAGATTCTCTTCTAGCACTAGTTAGTGGGATGCCTATAAGAAACACACAAGAAAACCACTGTGTAGTACTCTTGTTCTCATATTTTCCAGCAAACAATATTGAGAGGCATACAGCCTTTGGTTTTGGGAGGAATGCATGGCCATCCAATTATCCAAGTTATTGATGCCATTCCCCCATTAATAAATGTAATTTCTTCATAAAACTGTCCGAGTAAGTGGCACTCTGTGGTTCAGGACTTTGTTGTTATTTATGCATCTGTGAAATTCTATTTTTTCTTTGCCATAAATATTCCACCATTTGGTAAATTTGAGTGACTCTGGAATCTAGTATTATGAAAGGAGAGAAACAGTTGTAACCTTTCCTTACAGGATAATTATTTCAGCAGCTCCCAAAATGATAATTTCTGTTACCCTTTCCTGCACTTTAAAACAACTCAAGCTATTTTCCAGTCACTTTTTTTCTATAGGGTAGCCAGAATTGAACAATGTATCCCAAGTGTGTCTCTTCATAGATGTGTTGACAGTTTTATATTTGATTCTTTTCTTAAGAATCCTCAGCGTGAAATGTGTGCATCTTTCAAAGGAATTCTTTGTGACTAGAGATTATAATAATATACTTGTAATACAGCACATTCAGAAGCCACCAAAGTGAGTTGGCTGTTTTACTTCTGTATATTTTAACTCTAAAATATAGTTTTGTACATCATCTTGCTAAAGCAAGCTGGGAGAAACTCCAATTCGTCATCTGGAATAGATGGACCTCTCAGGTTTCTTTGTCCAATTCCAGGGTTGTCCTTCCTAGTCAGAATGGAAAATGAGAGCAATGCTGACTCAACAAGGTGAAGTACAGGTGAATCCGTTCCTGGGAACTGTTCTTTAGGTCATTGCTAGCTTTTTGGCCACTGCAATTTGTCAGTGAGTAGAGGCTGAGTGAAGAAAAGGGACACCTTTAATTGTAGGAGAGAGCTCTTGTTGAAATTTGTTTGACATCCTATACTCCAAATAAGGAGTGTGTGGTGCTGGGTATTACTCATTTACTGTACTTCTTTTCCTTTTTCATTGCTTCAGATTTTGGACTGTGTTGCAGATGGGATGGCTTTTGGAGCTCTGCTTCCCTGTGAAGAGTGCAAAGGGCAGTTTGTGTTCAAGAGCAACGCCTACTACTGCACAGGGAATATCACAGCTTGGACCAAATGTGTTGCCAAGACACAGAAGCCCAACAAGAAAGACTGGACAATCCCAAAGGTAGACTGTGAGGCCTGCTAATTCCTTCCTATTATCACATTGGGTAACGTGAGATTGTATAAGGGAGAGAACACATTTTGAGAAATGCCACTCTGCCATCCTATTTCTTTTCTATTGTTTTTCACTATTCTGCCAACACTGTGAAACACTCACCCCCTCTCAGCCCTTTCTCCTTTTTATATAAAGAAGTTGGATATGAATCTGGAGAGAAAAGTACTGCCTTTTCTCTCTTTTTTCCTGCTCCTAGCTTCAATTACAACAAGAAAGGGAAGGCGAGGAAGTGAAGGCGGCTTTTGCACATCTATCATCCAAGGTTGCCTTCCGTTGTTGACAAAGAAAGCAGCTTGCTAAGCCTGAACCTGATGTGATGAGCCTAGCCTTGCTCAAATTTGATGAACGAATAAAATTTATTTTGCCTCTGAATTCTAGCCAAGTAGCTGTTGGCTGAAAAGGGTTAGTGGGAGATAAAGAGATATCGTGAAGTTGCTGGAGAACTGCCAGTGTGCCCTGCAAATGAAGTGTGCTGTGCAGTAGTGCTTAATTGGTTTACAGGCCTTATTTAGTTTGTGACTTAATACTCCGAAATCTGCCCATTAGTATCACTGTAACAGAAGATTTAAAATAAAAGATTAGAGCCACATATTGTTAATGCCTATGGCAGCGGCAACATTCCCCAAATCATTGACCTCTAAATTTATTGGACTACAGGTTTCATCATTCCCAGGAACCATTTTGCAGCCCTCATAACATCCCCAGACTGCTTCATGATTTGGGAAACGATTTATTTTCACTTGCCCTCCTTTCCTAAAATAAAAGACAAAGTATATACCTCAAGCTATGAAAGTAAAGTACTGCTTTAACATTAACTGCCCTTGAAGTTCTTTCTTTCTTCTAGTAAAAAGTAGTCCGAAACTGGTGACAACCTGCTTTCCCTCAATTTAGAGATCCCCCAACTAGGGATACATGCAAAATAATGAAATGGAGAAGCAAAATCATAGTTTCAGGTGGAAAGAGTAGTTGTGTTTGGCCCCATTTGCACTGATATAAAATAGAGGCAGCTGGTGCTACAGGGTATTTTTGTTCAGAATGACTGGAGCCCAAATATTCTCCATCCCTAACATAAAATAATAAAACTACAATTTATTAGAGACAACAACTTGATACAACAATATAGCTTCAGGATATTTAAACCAAGGGGTCAGCTTGACCTATGGATAAAGTTTGAGTCATCTCATTCCACTTAAATTTTTATTTAATTTTTTTAAATTAAAAAGTGTTGTTTTAATTGCAACAGAACTGGGAGTTGGGGCAGGGAATTAATTCTCCCCAGCTGCTTTTTTTAAATCATACTTTTAGTCTACAGGATTATTTTTAAGCTGGTATCCACTGCTCTAAACATAAGGGCAACACTTTCTAGAAAAGAGGATGAAGAGAAGATTCCTTCTCTCAGTCATTGTGATTTGAAGTTGTCTCAATCTAGTTTGTTCCTGTGAGAGATGTTTAGTATAAGGTGAACCATTGCAACGTTATTTTTGCTTTTTTTTAGAATTTTATTTAAAATATTAAATTATGAGGAATCTGGTGATGTATTTGAAATTATTCAGAAATTTGTAAATTGCTATTTATGATTTGCCCACTTTGATGTGAAGAGAGTTTGTGAACAGTAAACAGTAAGCCTTGCATGAATATACCTGTATATTTTTCCATTGCATTAGCTTATGAGAGTTTTTTTCTTATTACTGTTTTTAATTTTTTCCCCCCTCATCCTTCTGCACAACAGAAATTCCGGGAGATTCCTTACCTAAAGAAATTCAAATTTAAAAAGCAAGATAGAGCAATCTCGCCAGAAGCTGCTTCTACAAATTCTGTACCGCCTTCAGCAGTTTCTGATCCTATTACAGAGAATTTGACTGCACCAGCAGGTATATTATCTGAAGGCATTGTGGGAAAGTATTTTAATTAAAAAACATGACATGTTCTTTTTCATTAAAAGGTTGTTATTCCCACAGGGAATTTTCTTTATCCTTTCAGAACAAATTGCCTATGATTCTTACTGTAGTATGGTGCACTATGCATACTTTTGTTTAGTATTCTAAATATGCTTCTCTTTATTTTATTATAGAGCTGCCTCTCTTACTAACAAGTGACTCTGGGCAGCATACAGCAACGCTAAAAGAAATAATACTTAAAGCCGTAATCATGAACAACTGTTTTAAAACATTTTTAAAAGCCTATAAGAATACTCTGCATATCATAATTATGTCCTGGATATCACATATTAATTTCTAAACACATTCTCCAAACCCTTTTAAATACAAAGAACTTTACTGTCTTTTCTACAACAGCCATGTTTTTGATTGGAAATATATTTTTAACAGAATGGTACTTTCAAACAAACACTTCATGCATGAAGTTATTCCTTAGAATAAGAGATGGCAAGTCACAGGTATGATAATCTATAAAGTCTTTAGATTTTTAGATAGACTGGAGATGGTGAAATTTGTAATCTTGAAAGTTTGTTGAGAATAAGAGTTTGGGGGAAAGCAATTTGGGGATAAAAGAAGAACTAGCATTATCTAATGTTTGCCTCTCCCCACTCTTGTCGTTTTAAGCCTTCATAATACTGAATTAGCTGCTTATTTGGCTAGGTATAAGCATTTCCACTGTTGTATACATTTCTGTAATTGTGATATGAAGGATTTTGGAGGACAAACCAATTCATTTACTATGCTTTAACTAGAGTAGAAACTGATCTCTTCCTCCCATCCAGTTCCACAGAAAGCATTTGATGTGTTCAAATATCAGGGTAGCTGAAGTATGTAGGAATGTTAGAGCTAGGATAACATTCTCAGGAAAGGAAAGATGTAGACATGGAGCCTTTCATTATAAGGAAGAAAGCAAGCTGGAATGAGTCAAAAAGATCCTGAGCAAGGAAATAAAATAAGAAAGTCAGAGAACGATGCAGTGGCATTCTTGCCCTGGATAAGAAAATTTAGGAAGCTGCAATGAGTGGCAGTCTGTCTTGAAGAGAGACATGGCTGTCATACTAAATAAAGTTGGTGTTTGGCTATTGCGTGAATGGCAGATTCTGTTGGAAGAGAATGGAAGACCTTCTGACCGTCAGCTGCTGCTTATTATGGCATGGCAACTGGATTACTCATTTTCTCTTGAAGGAAGAGATTGAACATCTTTTCTCACCCTCAGCTTCTCATCAAACTCTATGAATGAAGTCCCATCTGTTATGCATAAAAATATATTGTATTTAACTTGTATGGTAATATTCATGGAATCAAAACAATCTCTGAGCATAACTATTCTGCAGTGGAAAAATTGACACTGGCTCAAAAATCTAACATTTTAAGGTTTGCAAGTGACATATTAAAAAGTCACCATTGTGTACAGTAAAAGTGTAAAGTAAAAGTGTAAAGTATTTTCACATTCCCTTCTTTGAATAATATATTCATATGCTTTGTGGTTTCACTTGACCAGATAAACCATTAAACAATATGAAGATTTTAGTCCTTGGAAAACTGTCAAAGACGAAGGATGAAATGAAATCTGTCATTGAAGAACTTGGAGGAAAGGTGTCAGCGGCTGTGAATAAAGCTGACTTGTGCATCAGCTCTCAAAGTGAGTAGATGGTAGTATGATTGGAAAGCAGGGCCATTCTCAATACCTAGAATGTTAGCAATATAGGTGTTTCTAGCACAGATACAGACAGCTACAAGTTTCTGTACCCTACAAGTTGTTGTGTTCTGCTGCTTCAGTTAAAGAATAATAATATACTGTGCTTTGCCTTTTCTATTTCTTCTCTTCCAACCTCATTTCTCGACTAAATCTTACAGAGGAAGTTGACAAAATGAACAAAAAAATGGAAGAAGTAAAGAAAGCCCACTTGTGTGTGGTGTCGGAGGACTTCCTCCAGGATATAAAAAGCTCCAGCAAGGGTTTTCAGGAGCTTCAGTCACTTCACACGGTGTCTCCCTGGGGTGCAGAAATAAAGCAGGAACACAAAGAAGTGTCTGTGAGTGGAAAATCCAGCGGTCACCCAAACGTGAAAAATTCTGGGAAGAACAAAGAGGAGCAAGGTAAAAGCCAAAACAGTAGTTGTTATTTTCACCTCAGTTTGCCATTTTCTTATTAAGAACATCTGTTGACATTTAGAATAGAATCTTTAGTGACTGTTTCAGGATTTGTCCTAAACAGAGAGTATTCAAGAGTGAAATATACATATTTGTAAAAAACAATTTTTTTAATGAAAACCTGGCACCTGTGATGGTCGCAGGAATTCCCTTTCCATCCTCTACTTCATATTGCTGTTAAATTAAACTTTTAGCAAGAAAGGAATTATAGTTCAAGGAAAATACCTCCTGAACACAGAAGGCTGACCGAAACCTTAAACTGGAAGATTGTGTATTGCCAAGAACTTTTAAAGCTAATCTTATACCTTTGTAGTGTAATATGAATGCTAAAAATGAGATCAATGTCCAAATTCCAAGGCAATATCTGAAGCCTCATTTTTTGTTTTCTTCCTTTCAAATTAAGGGGGTCCTTGATTAATGACTACTTGTTCAGAGATGGTTTAAACCTCTGACAGCATTGAACAATCCGTTTTCAGAGTTCTATCCATCCCCTGCAGTCACATGATCATGTTTTCTACCTTCCCTGCCTGCTTCCCACAAGCAAAGTCAATGGGGAAAGTCAGCAGGAGACCAGAAATCATAGCCATCTGAGATCCTCTCTTAACAACATCAGTTGAGGCTGCCAGAATTGACCTTGCTAAGTGAAATGGTCACATGACTACACATTGTTGAGTGATAGACATTCCATTCCCATTCGCTGTCATTAAACAAGGACTACCTGTAAACAATTGTATCGTCGTTACAAACAGAGGCCCAGAGTTTTATTGATAGTATTTAATTGAGGGACCTAAACTTTTTAGAATTCTTCCTTTGTAATCTCATGAAAACATGAAGGTACAAAACCACATATCCAAGAAAAGAGTTGGATGTTTTCTCTGTCTCAAATAAATATTTGAGATAACCTAACTATTTGGATTCTAAAGACTAGGATCTAAAAATTGCTGAAAAAGAATATCTGAGGGCATGGTAAGTAATTGGATTTAGCGGGGATTAAACAAAACACAAATGGTTCTTTTGATTTATAAGCTTTTATGATCTGCACTGTGATCGGTTCTAATATACTAAACTAAACTGGGAGGGATTACAACTAACTTTACACATTTTATTGAGCATCATTATTGCTATTGTTACTGTAGTTGTTCCTACGTATTGTCGTACCTTTTTATTGGTTAAAATATCACCAAAGGCAAATAAAATATTTAAAAATTAAAACAATGTTAAAATAACTTAAACAAAAATATTCAGTGAAAAAAAAACCTCTGAAAAAGTATTAAAGCCCTACAAAGCTTAAAAATAATCTCAAAGGCAATTAAAAATATTTAAATGCTAAATAACATTATTTATCAAGTTATTAGAAATAAAGAGACTGCATTACAGCTGGCAAAATAACTCAGCAAATGATCAGTTTGTATTTAAATTGGTGAATGAATTCTATCTACCCAGAGAAAAATAATAATAATTACTATCTTGTTTGCTGTCATCGTTATCTAGGAACAAGTAAGACTGAGAAGAAAATGAAATTAACAGTTAAAGGAGGGGCTGCTGTCGATCCCGATTCAGGTATTTTTATAAAAATAGTTCTACTTCCCTTTTCTTGTATCGGTAGTTCTTTTGGGGAACCAGGGAATGTTCTTATACCCTTGCTTTCACTTACTGGTCCTGCTTTTCTAAAGTTTTTCTAATATATGAATGCCTCTGTCCTATTGATAGCACAATTTATCCTATGTAAATGTGGCTATATTTTATGATCAGTTAAACAGCAATAGTAAGACTTCTGGTTTTTTGCTTGGCATCTTTTGTGCGATGTCTCCTAGTTCAAATCAAAGGAGTTGGCACTCTGGGAGCTGGAACAAGGCTTTTGCATATTAGTCATTCAGGGTCGGAGTCTGAGTATGGATGCTTGGAAAAATGAATAGTGATTTTGGCAAGCAGTACTAGAACTCTGAAAGAAGCAACATAATTCACTATACATTAGTTATGAGCAGTTGCAATTCTCCTTTGAATCATCTTTGTACCTGGAAAAGGTGGATGAGAAATAAAAAAAATGTAGTTTTTCTGATCTTATGCTCAATTTAATAATCTGAATAGTACAAAATGTATTTTGGAATTGGCAGAATTAACATTTGTTATATGTGTGAATAGGTCTGGAACATTCTGCACATGTTTTTGAAAAAAGTGGTAAAATCTTCAGTGCCACTTTGGGTCTAGTTGATATTGTTCAAGGAACAAATTCTTACTACAAGCTTCAACTGTTGGAGGATGACCGAGAGACCAGGTGAGATTTCTCCTTTTCTAAACAGAAACCACATTTCAAATTTCTCCTTAGTGTGCCTCAGGTAATAATAACTGGTGCTGTTTTATTGTTTCTCATAAGAATTGTTTGATTCAAATAGTCAGTTCTTGCTCCTAAACAGACTATAAGAATCCAAAACTAAAACAATTTATACCCCTACTTAAAACCAATCTTCAGGCTACAGTTCTCTGGGAATGATTTCAGTTTAACTGAGTTCTGTTTGTTTTCTAATTTAGCCTTAATTAAAACTCAATCATATTGGCCTAGATTTTCATGTAGTACAATGCAAATATATAAAGCAGTTTTATCTATACATGTTTAAACAACTACAAAAACAAGCAGAAGAAAACTAAATATAGCATTATTTTTTTATTTTGCCTTCCTTTCATCCTGCACATGGAATTCCAAAGTTAGCTATCCCCACAAGTTAAAAAGCATGCAACTTAAATGGAAAATCACAGTCAAATTAAACATATATTAAACTTATATTAACAGAAGTAGAAAATGCCTAATTTCTGTTAGCTTTGAGATATATCACAGGGGGAAAACCTTCATTGTTCTTTCTACACAGCATTTCTTATATATGTTCAGAAGTTCAGAATTTATATATGAAACACTTCTACTTTAGAAATTTTCCCAAGTTTATCTAATGTTTTGGGGTTGGTGAATATTACGGATTTATATATAAAAGCAAATATAGTTAAACTAGTCAAGGATTTCACATGATATAATCAGCCATCCCAAAGGAACTTCTTCATTATTACAGTGGCTTAGTTCAGTTAGCTAAAAAAATTTAAATGACAAGTCATCAATCTTTTTTATTATTTAATTTTTTTATTGTTTTCCACATTAATTAAAATAACAGTTATCAGCAAAACATACTTTTGGGTGTGCATCTTATTCATCTACTACATTCTTTGCTTACAAAAAAAAAGTAAGTATAAAAGATATCAGTAACACAATATTCTCCATAATAAAAGTAAAAGCAGTCACATCTAATTGAATTTTCATCAATAAAATTCTATATATATCTATATCTATATATCTTATTTTATTTATTTATTTATTAATCAGATTTATATACCGCCCCTCTCCCCAAAAGGACCCGGGGCAATGTACAGCCAATAAAACATACAATATACAAACTTACAAAAAAATTAAAAGTGAATTAAAAAGAAATATTTAAAGTGGCTGGGAATTTAGAACAAACTCAGTATTAAAACCAATTTAAAACCAGATTTAAATTTGTCATGTAAAATTAAATTTTCACGGGGGGAAGGTGTGAAACTAGGCCAAACCAGCCTGGTTAAAAAGGTGTGTTTTTACAGCAATGAGGAAAGCACGGAGGTCGGAAATAGTTCGAATCTCTGGGGTGAGGTCATTCCAGAGGGTGGGTGCTGCCACAGAGAAGGCTCTCCCCCTGGGGGTTGCCAACTGCCATTATCTGGCCAACGGCACCCTGAGGAGGCCCTCTCTGTGGGAGCGAACCGGTCGGAGGGAGGTATTGGCTGGTAGAACGCGGTCCTGTAGATATCTGGGTCCTAAACCATCGTTCCAGCACCACTCAGCTGGTTCATATATATTTCTCTTCTGACTTAGATTAACTTTCGGGCTTTTTTCTTGCTGCCACAGGCCCGTCAAACCTCTGGGAAGGTTCTTGGGGTGTCCTGAAGTTCGCCTTTAGCTCCACCCACAAATGCCTCAGGAGAGAAGCCGCCCACCCTTCGCTCGCGTTTATAGGACATGTGATGTATGGAGCGAGAGAGACTAATGATTAAATGAAATTAAAAGGCCTGTTTTAATTAGGCGAAAGGAGAATGGTGGCCAGCACCAAGAGGAACGTCCATCCTGGATGAGACGGGATAAATAAAAAACAATAAATAAAACCGCAGGAAAATCTCTGGCTGAAAGAGCGGATCCAGTCCCTGCAAAAGGATCTTGTGGGATCCATCAGGGATGGGGGAAAAGGCCGACAAATACTCGGTTGGACGACCACCACCCAGTCAGGGGGGAAACGGGGCAGGCGGGGGCAGCAACCTGCGCTGGGCCACCTAGGGGTCCCGTGCTGGGAGGGGGGGGAGCGGGAAACCTTTTGAGGCCGCCGCTTCGATTTTGGCGCGCGAAGTCCGGGTGCTGGTTTTGGGTGGCCGCGCAGAAAGCGCCGTTGCAATGGTGGAGCTCCTCTCTTTTTATTTCTCATTGGACGGTGCTTCTCGCTACCTAAAAAAAAAAACCAAATGGGTGCTATTATTATTATTCATTGCACAGCCTGCCAGATGTTCAGACTGGATTTGGCATTTTTATCTACTTATCGAGTCCTCACCAAGGACTTGGGATAGGCAGATGTGGATGTTTGATGGTGTTACAGATATGATGGATGGTGTTCTCAGTAAAGCTGCCTTTTGCAATTGACTGGTGGCAAATTTGTCAATGCCCATGGTGTTCAAGAAGTGCTTCAGTTGTTTTCGGATTGCTATATATTTCTATTTCTATTTGTAGGTGTTTGTATTTTGTGATCTTCTCCAGTTCTTTCTCTTCTCTTCTGCTGTCTTCAGGCACTGTCGCATCCACTATCCAGAATTTTTTGTCTTTCTTATATTAAGTCTGGGTGGCATCTGTTTGGATTCTAAAATTCCAGAGAAATTTAACTTGTTCATTTTCTATGACTTTGCCTATTCAATGGTCCCACAAGTTCTTCCTTGCAGGCAAAAGATATTTTTACAGATCTTCCAGTGCACCGTTGTTATAATTTAGCTATTATTTTAATTTATATTAATTTATATTATTTTAATTAATTTAATTTATCATTATAATTTAGCTGTTGTTATTGTTGCTGTTATTTTTATTATTGCCACTGCTGTTTCTTTCTTTTAAAGATTGCCACTTTTTGAGGCAATGTTTGCTCAGGGTGGCCAAGAACCTTTGAAAATCACAGTTTGAAAAAATTGAACATTTTCTTAAAAGTCATGTAATAGCCCGGGCTATCACTGTCGTGAACATTTCCATACACACCCCAAAAAAGTAAGAGAGTGACAAAAGCAAAGTGATTCCAAGAAAACATTAAAAAAACTGTTAAAGTTCTTAAACTGAAGGTCAAACAAAGGTAATGTGGAAGCCTTTTTCAAAACATTATTAGATGGGATTACTTTAAATAATAAAATCTGCTTCAGATCACACTTGATTCCTGGTAACTTAGTGGAGCGTAATATCTTCTGTGTTGTTAGCAACAATACAATAGTGGCTTGCCATTGCCTTTTTCTCAAAAAAAAATCTTTTTTTTTTACATTTTACAATTGAACCTACAGCTCTTAGACTATTTTATCATGATCTTTCGTCCAAATACTCATGAGTATGTTTCTGCTTAACCTTTTAAATCAACCCCAACTGAAACTGGCCGGGTTCCAGGAAAAGGTAGCTGATCGCTATTAAGTGAACATCTGATTATCTTAAAATGATTTTTAGAACGAGCTTGCAGACATAAATAACATTTTTTTTCCATTTAAATTTTGCTATTGGAATGATGTGAAGATATGCATGGGATTCAAGAAAGAATGGAAAAGAGCATTCAATTAAATCAATATAGTTAAAGCTCCTCACAATGTATGGAGGCTTCCACTTCAAGTCCAGCATCCAAAGACTGTGCATCAACCAGAGAGAAGGCAGGTGGGATCTGATGAGTGTCAAAGCCAGTGCCCTTGACCAGTGCTTTTTATCATAGAACGCACCTTTTTTGCTTTAAATACAATAAATTAAATTTATGTTAAGAACTGAATGTATAATTTTTTCTAATAAAAGTTTAACAAGATGTGAGTTCCGGCACCTTTTTTCTTACAAAAAAAAGAGCACTGCCCTTGACAAAACCTAGAGCACCCAGGAGTACGTCTGTAAGATGGCACCCAAAGATGCATTGCTGAGACAGGAGCAGAAATGGAAGGAAGATCAAGCAGAGGAACTGCCATGACAAAACCCTGAATGGAATGGACCATTGGCAGACAGCTGACGTGGCAGACATTGGGAAATTCTACCAATGGCTGTAAAGAGTTGAACTAAAAGACAGCACTGAAGCACTAATCATAGCACCACAAGAACAAGCACTAGGCACCAAAGCTATAGAAGTAGGGGTCTACCACACTAAATACGATCCAAGATGCAGATCATGCAGAGAGGCCTTAGAGACAGTCCTATGAATAGTAGCAGGATGTAAGATGCGGGCAGGAATGGTATACACTGCACAGCACCACCAAGGAGCTGGTGTTATGTACAGAAACACCTGCAGAGCATATGGGCTAGAGCAGGAATGGGCAACTAATATTTTCAAGAGGCCACATGAGAAACTGACTTGTGGAGGACTGCCCTCTTTTTTTGAAATTTTTTAAGAAAAAACAAAACGTGATTGAGTGATTCAATTGACATCAGCCAACTGCACATACATTTCAAATATCTTTCGTCAATACTTATCAATTTTTCTAGTACGATTTCACACCTACTCCTTCCGTCTCTTATTTAACCATCTATTTATTTATTTTTATTTTATTTGTTTAAATTTATATACCGCCCTTCTCCCGAAGGACTCAGGGCGGTGTACAGAAAACATGGAAA
>JANHFO010004974.1:20062-38056 GCA_032468095.1 Pareas carinatus
AAAATAAGACCTAGCGCATCTTTGGGAGCAAAAATTAATATAAGACAGTGTCTTATTTTCGGGGAAACACGGTATATATAAATTTTCAATTTAACCTATACCTTTCTCAGTGAACAAGCATTTTATATACGCTTTTTTCCCTTGTAAATTTTCTCTAATTTCCTTTTTTCCCCAAGCTTTTCTCTACTTCTAATCTTCACTTTTTCTTTCCCCCATTTTCCTTGCTTTCTTATATCTATCTTTTTTTGGACTTTTTCTCTTTTAATCTCCACCACTGTATTCCTTTACCTTTTTGGGGTGTTGAGTTTTTACCGTACAATTCTTTTACCCCCTTTTGGGAATAGCCCTTCCCTTTCTCCACTCCTTTGTTCCTTATTAGCTTTCTAGCATTTCTCTTCCTTATTAACTTCCATCTCTTATTTAGATCTAAATTTATTCGTTTTAAGGTTTTTCCTCACATTTTATTTTTCATTCTCATTTCCCACATTTCTCTCCTTATTCTTTCCTTTAAAACTTCCATAATTTCTTCCATTTGTTTTACAATTGTTTGGTACAACTGGCTCACAGATTGTCCTTATTCTTGTGCTGGCTTCATTTTGCTCAATTTTTTTTTCCTTTTATATTTCCAATAGAAGTTTCACCACTCTTGTACTGGCTCCATTTTGTTCAAATTTTTCTTCCTTTTCTTTTTGTCCAAGGTACACTTCAACGCTTAGGCCCAGCAATATATCTTTTTGAATTAATTTAAAAATGAGTCTTTTAAAGTTTATTTATAGTCCATCAATTTGCGTTCAATATTATAATTTTACACTCTTATTCAAATTGGTCTGTCTCTGTTTCATCTTGCCTCCATTTTGTCCCACTTGAAACTGTTTTTTTTCCTTTCAATTATCCAATATTTTCCACAATGTTCAGGCCTATCAGTTTATTTCTAATTCTCCTGTTTAATTTAAATTCAGTGTTCGTCCAATTTTAATCCAGCACCAAACTGATTTTATTTTCAATTCATAGCCATTGTAGCTCCAAATTTCAATAACCCGGATCAAAGGAGTAGTCTGAGATTCGATAAATTAGTACCTTTTAGTCCCTTTTTCTACTTTCTACTTTGTATATTTTTCTTTCTTATTTTATATCCAATTGTCCTCTTTTAAAAAAAAAAAATCACCTTCTTCTTCCTTGCATCGTTCTTTCCCCAACATGTTGATTCACCACTTTAACAGATTTTTATGGGGAAAAGCTTAGTTTCTGCTTTTAATTCACCCCTCCACGATTACAGTGTGAAAGTATCTTTTTTTCTCCCTTTCTTTCTTGGCCGGTGGACTTTTCTCTGCTTCTGTTTTTTTCCCGTGTTTTGGTATTATTTCACGGCATTCCGGATTACTTTTAGATGGCATCCTCAGATGCCGTTTCCTCAGCTAGAGAAAAAGAGCATGAAACAGGTTCTTACAAGCAGGACCGCCGCCCTGTTCGCTTCTCCCTCTTCAGACGCCTCTCCAGGGCATCTTTGAGCATCTATGTGCCTCCAAAACAGGCAAAACCCAAGACTTCAACAGCCGGAGCCTCAGCCGCCTCATCTTCTTCAAACTAAACCTGAACCGGAAGTCATTCTCTCTCTCAAGCAGGAACAAAAGTATCACACTAAAATGTGCAATACTTTAATTAGCTTCAATTACTTTGTAATAATTAAACTAACTTTAATAATTTTGCTACAATTAAACAATATTTACAATTTTTATTATGATTAAATAAGCGTTTTTAATTTTGCTATATTAAATAGGTGCCTTTTATATTAATAAAATGGAAGTTCTCTGATCATTATTTTACAAATGTATATGCCTTTTTAATATTGGTGGGCCTTAGGATTTTGAATTATGAATTTGGTGGTCCCCGAGTTTAAAAAGGTTGGTGATCCCTGCTCTAGGGGAAGATTATTCCATTAGAGTTTCCTAGCCCCTGCTCTCTGGGTCTCAATGGTGGGGCATCTTCAGATGCCTGCACTGGACAGATTTTTTTCCATTTGAAGCAAGAATCCTTATAGAATGTAGTGAGTAAGACATGTAGGACTTTAAAGATAATAGTCAAGAGTTTGAATTGTGCTCAGAATACCAGCAATGACTTCCAGATAGTCTTCACTAACAATCTCACATACTGTAGGATGCATTGCAGTAAGTGGGAACGGCATGCTTTGTTTGTACATTCATAAAAATCCAGGTGAGAAATAGGTGCTAGATGTATTATTTGATTTCTCCACATAATTATCTTATTAAAATAGCTGCCTATAGAAAGTGACATAAGTTGGGCAGAGTGCATAAGGAGGTATGGCATGCCTAATTTAATAGAATTATATGGAGAAATCCAGTTACAGATTGCCAATGTAGCATCTACCACTATCTTCACAAAAAGCAATTTGAAAATAGTGATGGACAAAAGAAAAGCAATGAAATTCAATGAGGATCCTTAAAGTTCTTTCTGATGCTTCTGATTTAGAAAGTTCAATGAGCAACCACTTTTTTTGCTTATAGTCAGAATTTTTATATATCCGATTCAAAGCCTTCAAATCTGGCTTTAAGAATTTTTTTTAAAATGGGTAGAAACAGCAGTGGAGATTTCAAATTCTGTTCTAAAAGGGCTTCATACAAGGCATGAAGTTAGCTGTAATTGCTTTAAAGAGCTACAGAGAAATATCACATTTGCACCCAAAAGTCCTCTTTTTGAATTAGTTTTAATATGACATTCAGTATATTGCTTTTCCAATAGAAATTTTCTTAAATGAGGTATATGGATTTAAGTTTGGTACATAGTTAGGTTACCATGAGACTTGTCAGAGACTAGCTTTGCAAAAATTGAAGAATGTACAGTACTCAAAAATTCAGGTTGTTTTCTACATATTGAATTATTTTTCAGTGTATTATGCTTTATGAGTCATCATACCTTTTCCTTGCTCTCTCTCAGATTTTCAAGATTGAACGTGAAGGAGAATATCAGCGTTACGAACCATTCCGAGAGCTGCATAATCGGCAGTTGCTCTGGCATGGTTCTCGCACTACCAATTTTGCTGGTATCTTGTCGCAGGGTCTCCGAATAGCTCCACCTGAAGCCCCAGTGGTTTGTATTATGCTAATTTTCTAATGTGGAGTTACAGATGCTGAACTCCCAACTTCCAGCAGGCTTCAGTTAGTGTGGTATGAAGGATGCTGGGAATTAAAATTCAGCAATCTGAGACATAGATTAGATGGACTTACAATACATTCTATCCCAATTATCTTGCAGTTTTGGGAATGATACTGATTGCTGTTTTAGTGAGTTTCCGTTTCTGTATTCTTTGTGGAGAGGAATAGACGGAATCGCAATTCTAGATGATGTTCCATACAGTTAAATTAATCACTGTGTTTTGTAGAATTTCAGACAGTGTAAAGGTCATCTCTCTACCTCTTAGCAATTAGACAATAACTTCTGGCAAATTATTTTATTCAGGCTAATCCTGCATAGTAGAAATACAGTTTATTCAAACTAGAATATTGAGATGCAGACCCAGAGCTCAAGGTGAAAATAAATAAATAAAATGCAGAATTGCTGCCTATTCTAATCTGAAAGGGAGAAAATACCTTTCTCTCCAATGTGAAAATTTATCAACCTGCCATCCTTCCCCAGAAAAAGAAAACACATCCAAAGATCAGGAAAAAATGTTTCTTTTTGTCATTTTATATAATAGGCATATATTTAGAGCTAAAAAATTTCCCTAGATAGGAGTTGCAATCCTTTTCTTTCACATTGGACTTCCCCACTGAGATGACTTTTGGGAAGCTCAGCATAATATTTTTTTTTCTTTTAGACTGGCTACATGTTTGGGAAAGGTATCTACTTCGCAGATATGGTGTCCAAAAGTGCCAACTATTGTCACACATCTCAGATTGATCCTGTTGGTCTAATCTTGCTGGGAGAAGTTGCTCTTGGAAACATGTGAGTAATGTCTTCTTATAGTGTGTAGTGATAGAGTATCTTAATTTAGATTTGAAAATGTATTTACTCTGAACAAAAATGTTCTGTGATTCACAGCAGATGAGAAACTATAGAAAATTGTATTGAAATATCTTAATCTGAAGCAACAAGCCCTTTAATTTTACCTGAAAACAAAATATTCATAAATGAGGAGACAGTTTCTTTAAATGTCTGAAATATTGTTTCCTAAATTATTTATTTATTTATTTATTTGGTAATCCTCTCTGTTTGATAGGTTTGAATTGAAAAATGCTTCCCATATAACCAAGTTACCAAAAGGCAAACACAGTGTCAAAGGTAAGTGCCTGCTGGAAATTGTATTGCTAACTGCGAGAACTATGGTGGTTTTTATTTTGTATCCAAGACTGACTGATTTGGCCCAGATTTTTTTTATTAGGACAGCGGAAAAATGCTTTACTGTTCAGTAATCTCTCTAATCAGATTAATGTAATGTTAAGATAACACTATCACACTCAAAAGGCATTCAGTTAATAATTTCAGCTGAAAGCAAACTGATGAGAATGACAGGGATTGAAAAATAGTATTAATGTATCACAACTTGTGTGGCATGGATGCTACATATTTTAGGCAGAAAGGTTGATCCAAGGCAAGGCACGATTCTAATAGTAGAACTTCATTATTAAGATTGCCATGCTAAACTTGCTAAGAAGCAAGTCTTCTAGTTTGCAGAAATACTTTAAAAAAATCCAAAGGTAGAATTGCATTGTCCATTTACAAATATTTCTTCTCCCTAATCTGTTCTAAATAGCTTGTGCTAAATAATAATAATCTTAAAACTGATCTATACCTATCAGCTTGCATTATAATAGTTCTTCAAATGTACAAGGCCTCATTGCCCAACCTGATGTATTTCTGCTCTGTCGGATTGAAGATAATGGGAGCTTACAGTTCCAACTTATTTGCAAGTCATCAAGCTGGAAAAGGGGACAGATGGAAATCTTTGCAATTCATGCATATGATTGATTGATTTAAGAATTGCAACCATAATTTTAGTAACAAAGGCTTTGATTATATTGGCTGAGTTGATTAGATTTCAAAATTGTGAGCAAAACTATAGAGCTTTTTCCAAGGCGTTTAAATATATTTTAAGAATCCCGCTTACACAGTCCAGCGTACTGTAGAGTGGTTGACCAGAACATCTGTGCAGCACATAAGCAGGAGGTGAGAGCGATAGCACTTCTGCTTCCTAACAGTTTCTTTTTAAAACATTAGTTTTAATACTAAAGATAATAAGACACCATCGAAATAGTTACCTTAATCTTCCGTGTACAGTTTATGCCTAAGCTTTCTTTAAAACTACCTACATTTTTTCACCAGTCTCATAGTTTAGCTATGTGATATTTTATCAGTCCTGAAACTCCCCATTTTTAACTCCATTTGATGTCCCCGAAATTCTAATGTTGGGTATAGGAGAAGAAAAGTCTGTTCGTATTTTCCTATTATGAATAATATTATATAAATGTATGATATCTGTATTTGTTATCTTTTTCTAAACTAAAAAACTAAAACATTAGGGGAATTATTCTATCTCCATAATTATTTTGCATGCTATATTAACTGATCTTATAATTCAGATCAGATGAGTTCCATAGTTTTTCAATATGCATGTGAATGCAATAGATTTAATTATATTTTGTTTGTTTCCTATTTAGGTTTGGGCAAAACAGCCCCAGATCCCTCAGCCACCGTTTCTCTTGATAATGCAGATGTTCCTTTGGGAAAAGGAATTCCATCTGGAGTTAGCAATACTTGTCTTATGTATAATGAGTATCCTTTGATCAATATTGAAACAGAATATAAATAGCCATCGGGGATGCCTGAAAGCTTCTAAGCAAGTGAATACTGTCAGCCTTAATGAATTTGGACTTTTTGGCATCAGTCTGTAAGTTACCCCTGCAGTTCTGGGATAAATGTCCTTGACAGAAGAAACTGAGACAGTGTAAGGTTTTGCTGCAGTTTTAAAACATATACTTTTTATTTCTTTAGCCATATACTTGTATGGCCCTTATCCCAAAAGTTCTAAGTATCTTATATCTAAAAACGATTAAAGGTATCAAAATGTGATAAAATATAGGAGAATGAGAGGACTTGATGCCGCTAGCTTGATGTAGCCAGCAGGGGGCGAACTCACCACCACGAAGCCTCTGCTGCCAACCCGGTGCTGCCATTTCTTTGCGGGACATTTCAACACTGGAAAGTCGCTGCGGGGTTAACAGCCACTTTTCAGTGAAGAAATGGCAGCACCAGGTTGGCAGCAGAGGTTTGGTGGTGGTAAAGCTACCCCCTGCTGGCCACACCGAGCTAGCAACCTCGAGTCGTCAGACCAGTGGTGGAGAACCTATGGCACAGGTGGCACTCAGAGCTCTCCTTGTGGGCACACGTGCCGTTGCCCCAGCACAGATTTCTTTACTAGAAACCTCCACGTGCACCTGGGGACATTTCTGGCATTACTTGCCCCTCTGCCCAGCAACTCAATGGGAGCACTTTCTCCGTCCAGTCTGGGGTAAGGCAGGTGGCTCAAATGTGGCCTGAAGTCTGTAATGAAGGTGAGAGAGGAGAGGAGCTAGGTTGGAGGTGATCATAGCTCACAGCAGGCTGCAGAAGCTGGGATAGGCTTCTGGAAGGCCAGTGGTGAGCTCATGTACGAGGGGTCACTGATGACCACGGTGTGTGTGTGTGTGTGTGTGTGTGTGTGTGTTACCGTGTTGGCACTTTGCAATAAATAAGTGACTTTTGGCTTGCAGTTTGGGCACCCGGTCTCTAAAAGGTTCGCTATCATTGTCATAGATCCAAAATACTGTGATGCTATATATCAGGCCATCAAAGGAAATTGATATCACTCTCTCTAATAGATGCCTCCAGTTAAGTGGCATATGAGCTCACTAGGTGAATTCTGGATTTGGGTGTACCCAGGGCTTCTCAAGTGGTAACTAGAGGACAGGAGGGGACTTTTTTCAGTCTGTGCACTGATTCTGTCTCTGGAGGGGAGAATTTTTGCTGTTCTCACTCATACCTTGATACACTCAAAGTTGACATCTGCAGCATGCTACATTGAAATTACCTTTAGTGGTAATTCAGAAGTCATACCTTGGTTAAAAATACAATATCAATTAGTAACTTTAAAACATGCCTTACTAAGATGGTCATGCCACTGATTGTCAGTATGCTGCCTTTCAGACGTATTTGGGCTAAAATCCTAGAACTCCCACTCATCTTGAGTCATTTTAGAAACCTGAGAGGGCTTGGAGGGTGGCCTTTATGTCTTCCCATTTTATTTGGCAATACAGAACACAGCAAAAATGTTTTTGTTTTTTCCTTCATTCATCACTTTCTTCAGATACATTGTCTATGATATTGCTCAGGTAAAACTGAAGTATCTGCTGAAATTAAAGTTCAACTATAAGACAACTCTCTGGTGAATATCAGCTTCTTGGAATGAATAATACGAATCTTTCTGAACCCTTCCTTTATTTTATTTTTTTGATAAATATGCAAGATTAGATTTAAAATGTTATGAAGACTTTTGTATTTGTGCTTCCCATTCCCTCCCCCCCCAACTCCTTTCTTCTCCTTCTCCCTCTTGGCTTATTCTAGTTTGGACATACTGTACATCTTTAACTAACAACAACCCCCACTTCCCAAAAAGTGAGGGGAAGTCAATAATCCCTGAATTAAACTTTTTAGTAAAAGAGACAAGGAAGATAACTTTAGAGTTGTTTACACACTTGTTTTCTTGTTTGTCAAATCTTCCTTAATTTGTATTCTGAATAAATGTTAATGTGTTTATTTTGAAGTAAAAATAAAAGCTACTTTCATACTAATATTTTCTTGTATGCAAAATGCAGTACTTCCGTATAAGATAAGAAGTCGAATGTAATGTTTGTGGAGCCAATCCTAACCTGTTGCACAGTCAGCAACTGTCTTAGATGATTGTGTGTAGAAAGAACAACTATCTTTTTGGAGTTGGGGGTTCACCCTGCTCTTGTGAGGCATGCTGGGAAAGGTGAGTGTGCTTAGGCACACGTGGAATCCAAACGTTTCAAAAAAGACTTAACACAAGGAGAGCACCTCTCCACTATTCAATAAATTAATATGGCTTTTTGTAGTCTTTTATATAAGTCTGAAAAACAGTGTATCACCAGCTCATTAACTTTCATGTTTTGACTCTGCCAAACCTATGCAGAAGTCTAAACTAGAAGAGCTCTTTTATGAATGATAGGTGTGATTGCTTGCATAAGCTCTGAAGCATTTATTTCAAATTATTTTTAAAGAATGCAAAGCCCTAATATGCATATCCCCCCTCATGTATTAACAGATGCTTTTCATTCTTATATATGTACACCTCCTTCCTTTTCCACTATCTTTAGCAGACTTGTTAAAAAGGAGGAAGAAATAACTTTCATTTCTACACCCACAACTTAACAGTCTGCTTCTATATTGCAATATTGCTTCATTAAAAAAACAAGTACTTTGCATGCTGCATCATGGGAGGAGTAGGAAGCCTATTGTACCGGCACCAGGGAGAAAGATTTATGGGACAGAGAAACAGCTGGTCTGGAAAATCTGGGAAGTAACTTAACAAATACTGTACCCCAGAAATCAGGTGAAAGGAAGAATGTGGATGGATCAAAAATGATAAGAAAGCAAGAGGGAGAGGAATAGAAACGGCACAACAGCAATAGAAGCACTAACAATTTAAGCACCAGTATGATGAATGAATGACATGTAGGTGATGGCAGGTTGCCAGACAGCATTTAAAAGACTGCTCAAAATCTATACTACTTTGCACACTACTCAACATTTAGAGGCATCTCTGTCATTGGTGGGTTGCATATTGCTTACAGATCATGCAGCTGCAGTATAGAACAGACTCCAGAATTATTTATTTATTAAACAAATTAATATAGCTGCCCAATTCTCACAGTCAGTGTGCGTAATGTACAACATTAAAAATGCACAATTTAACCATCCCATCCCTTGACGGCAACAATCAAGCCACATGATTCACTCCAAATGAGGTTCCCAAGCCCATAGACAAAAATATACTTTCGAGCTCTTGTAGAAAAGCAATGTGTGGATCAACCTTATCTGTGGGAATGATGTTCCAAAGCAAAGGAGCCACCACAGAGAAGGCCCTTTTCCTAAATTCCACCAGATGTACTTACTGGATAGTTGGACCGGCAAAAATCCTGCCTTCCTGCTCTGGTGGGCTTTGCACACAAAGCTGCACTTGTTTTTCCTATGGCTTTGGATCCCAAATTTGATATTTAGTCACCAAGTCTCAAAGGAAGAACACTTTAACTGAGCATAATGACTAGTCAGAGTGAATGGGAGATGAATGATATCATTAAAGCTGATACTTCCAAACCACTTTTTCCTCATGCAGCCACATAATGAATGCATACACATCATTTTCATTCATTACAAGAAAATAACATCTTGCATTCACTTTGCTTTTTGCTTTTTTCCACATTTATGGCTTAAGTGCAGCTTGTGTCTTGTAACAATCTGAACAGAAATGAACTGAGCTTTCCTGCAAAAAAGGGCTGCTTTTGGCACACACGGCACTAAAGACAAACTGTACACTAAATAAAATAATAAATGGTGAATTAGCTGTACACATGTGAAAGTTTTAACTAACCAGACCTCTATGCTTTAAGATGGAAATAAATGATCAATATCTTTGTGTAACAGAAACCCTTCAAAACAAGCCGTTACGTATAGTAATAGATTATTTAGGTCCAGTTATGTCCTAAAATTTCTGCTAAAATTGCTCTAAGAACAAACTTGTATCTATGATCTATATAAACCATGTAAGAAAGTATTTTTCTTCTTACACAATTTATTCTGGTAACACATTCAATTTTGTTACCTCACTTGACTAACAGACAAAACAGGACCTAATAGGAAGAGAAGTATATCGTGATTAATGCTCAGCTATCTTAGAAATGTTACAAGACAAGGATTCCAGGATCTTCGATTGCCCAGGCATTATCATACATGTACTTCGAAAAGGATAATTGGGATGTAACTTGCAAATTCCTTTTTGGGGGGGGGGTTCCTCTGGAATTCCTGAAGATCTCAGTGCTATTCTGACATGGTTGGGTGGATAATTACATTTTATTGATCTGGATAAATATTGGGTAGATAAATAAATTTTATTGAAAAGAGTTCACTTTGTGTTTTGCTACATTTGCTTTTTTTGTTTGTGCATACATGGCTATGCAGTACACCTCGGCAGCTGGCGTAGCTAGGAGGTTTGGTGCTGATTAGTACTTGGATGTTGGGGATCTTTGTAAAAAGTCCCAAAAGATGGTAAACTGCTTCTGGTATTGCTGACAGAAAAGACCATAGGAATTGTTAACTATTAGATTTATATCTTGGCGTTTCTCTAAAAGTTCAAGGAAACACATTCTTCCCATTTGAGGATTTTTTTACTTTTTAAAATACAGATTCTTCTCAACTGTCCTTGTGGTAGAAATACGTGGGAGGAAAAAATTGCTTTTTATAATTTTACAGAGCAAAAAGGATTGTCTGGTCAGAAGGTAACATGCTACAACATAAAAAATCAGCACTCTCTTTGGAGAGATAATTGGCTTCATTCTGCAATTGCCAAGTGGTAATCTCTGGCAACTTCATGCAAAATCCATAGTTAATCTAGCTTCAATAATGAGAATTTCAATCTTTCTATCTATGCATTTCTATCAGCTCTGAATTGTAATCAGTATTCATGACACCCATATCAACCTCAGAAAGATTGCTTAATGTCTCTTGGATTTCAGGGACCACTAAATTCATACTTTTCAATCCCACGGATCACTAATAATGATTTTTTAAAAGATAAATATATTTGTAAACTAATGATCAGAGAACTTCCATTTTATTAATATAAAAGGCACCTATTTTATATAACAAAATTAAAAAGCTTATTTAATTAATACACAATCATAGATGCTGATTTAATCATCACAAAATCTTTAAAGGTTGCTTAATTGTAGCAAAATTATTAAAGTTAGTTTAATTATTACAAAATTATTGAAGTTTAAGTATTACACATTTTAGTGTGATAATTGTTCCTGCGAGAGAGACAAACAGACAGACACACACACACATAGAATGACACATATACACATACAGAGAGAATGAGACACACACACACACACAGAGACAGAAAGAGAGAGACAGACAGACAGACAGAGAGAGAGAGAGAGAGAATGAGAGAGACAGACAAACACACACAGAGAATGAGACACACACACACACACACACAGAAAGAGGCACACACACACACACACACACACACACAGAGAAACCATACAACTATGGAGAGAGAATGCGAGAGACCGAGAGAATGAGAGAGAAATGCACATAGAGAGACACATGCACACACACACCGAGAAACCATACAACTATAAAAAAATTCAAATAATCTCCAGATTTTCCTGTGGACCACCAAAATTTTCTTGTGGCCCACTGGTGGGCTCTGGCCCACAGGTTGGCAACCACTGCTTTAGAGGGAAAAGATGGAAATACACGAACTGGAGAGATTGGAACTAAACAGGTGTGTTGGAAGTAAAAAGGTTGGAGAACAAAGATGGGAAGAAGAATGTACAAAGCAAATGTGAACTTACAAGTGATAATGTTATATGTAAAAGAGGTGTGGTGGCGGAAGGATATCGTCTAGAGAATACAATTATGATATAAAATAATTTAAAATTGGGATAATAGAATAAATAGAATTGATTATGATTATGATGATGGATTATGTTTTAAAAGGAATGGTGGATCTTAAAGTGAAGTTAGGAGGTCACAAAAGGGAAATTAAGGGAAACAAGGTACAGTATCTAAAAATAATTGTAAATGGGGTTAAAATATTGATAAGAGAAATGAAATTGATGGTTGAAGATAGTTGAGTAATGAATATAATGTGGTCAGAACAATGTTGAAATTAACTGGAACTAGAAGGTAACATGAAAAGGAGATGTATAGCCAGAAGAAAAATTGTTAAATTATTAAGGTAAAATTAACAAAATAAGTTTAATTAATGAAATGCATTATTCTTTTTTGGACTTTTCTAATTTATTTGATGAGATAAATTATTTTCTAGCCTTCTATAAATAAAATGGAAAAGTTTGAGTAAAGTAGATGTTTAAAGTAGTAAAATGTGTAAGGAAAATAGAAGTTAAGTGGAGAAATTTGTTATTCTTAGTCACTCCAGAAATAGAAATTTAATAAATGGCAAACTCTCTAAATGCCATAATTAAGAAAAAAGGGATAAGAGAAATGAAATAAAGCATATAGGTTATAAATATTAAGGGATCAAAAAAATGAGGAAGAGGGAGTAAAAACAGAATGTGTACAAAGAGGATTGAGTAAAAAGGAATATTTGTTTGAAACCAGGCTGGTTGCTAAAGAAGAAGAGAAGAGGAAAGGGTGAAGAAAGAGAAGAAGGAAAATATAGAAAGAGAACAGGTAGTAAAAAGAGGGCGGAGAGGAGAGGTGAGTTTGAGGATAAGAGGAAGTTAGGGGACAAGAGAAAGAAAAGGTGAAGGAGAGAGATGGAGAAAGGCGAAAATAAGGATGGAAGTAGAGGATGAGGAAGAGTTGGAGGGTGTCAAATAGAAAGGTGGAGGAAAAGAAGAGGAAGTAGAAAAGAAGAATGAGAAAGGGGAAGAAGGAAGGTGAAGAGATGAGAAAGTAAGGGGAGGGGTTAAGAAGATGGAAGGAAAGGGTGATAAGTTTTGAGGAAACTTGGCTCAAGAGATATAAGAATAAGGGGAAGAGATAGAGGAGTAAGGGTTAGGTTTAAGCTTAGTTTATAGAATTAGGTTTAGGGTAGAGATAGGAAAAGTTATAGGGTTAAGATTAGGGTTAGAGTTAGGGATAAGGTTAGGAAGAGGGTGTTTAGGGTTAGGAATAGAGTTTAGGGTCAGTGTTAGGGGGAGGATTAGGGATTATATTAGCATTAATGATAGGTTTTAAAGTTAAGAGACAACAAGGAAGTCAGAGACAAGAGGAAGGGATAATGGAAGATGGATGGAGGAAAGAGAAAGAAAGTAAAGAGGAGAGGGAAGAGAGATATAAGCAGAGAATTTGAAAGAAATCTGGATGCTAAATTTTCTCATCCTTTCCTGAACATACTCTTTCTGAAGAGGTAGGAAATCATTTTTGTTAGAGATGTAATTTGTGTTAATCCTCCTTCTCCTTTTTTGTAGTTATTGCTGGTAGAGATAAAGAAATGTATTTTTCGGATTTTGCCTTCATATTTGCTCACTATCTTTGGGTCTCTTATACTCCTGTTTCTCTGTTAAGCAATGAGGGATTTTATTTATAAAAAAGTTACAACAGCACTGAAAAAAGTGACTTATGATCATTTTTCACATTTATGACCATTGCAGCATTCCCATGCTCATGTGATCAAAATTCAGATGCTTGGCAACTGGCATGTACTAATGGTGGTTGCAGTGTCCCGGGCTGATGCGATCAACTCTTGTGAGCTTTTGACAAACAAAGTCAATCAGATTCACTCAACAACCAAGTTACTAACTTAACAAATGCAGTGATTCACTTAACAAATGTGGAAAGAAAGGTCATAAAATGGTGCAAAAGCCATGTAACAAATGTCACACTTAGCAACAGATATTTTGGACTCAATTGTGGTTGTAAATGATCCAGTACATTAATTTTTTTAATAAATTGTACCATATATTCTATTATACTGGTTGTTCAGATTTTATTCCTTTTCTTAATGTGGCTCTATGTATAATCTATGTTTTGGAGCATCATCTTTGGTTTCTTCTGTGTTACTTCTAATATCATAACACCATTTCTGAATTCTATTTTATTAACGTAAACAGACATCAAACAAAGCTCTAATGTAATTTTCTAGGTTTCTTTGTTTGGTTTATACTCTCCATGCCCCTGCATCCAAGTGCTACTAGCTCAGAGGTTTGCAAACCTTTTCAAGCTGCGGACCCCAAAACATGTCGTTGCTATATGGCAGAATCCATTCCCACAAATTCAACTAGTTACCAATAGACAAATCATTTATATTACTTTTTCCAAATTTTTCTTGACCTGACTGTGGACTCACTGGCAACATGCCACGAACCCCAAGGGGTCCACGGACCACAGTTTGAAAACCTCCGTACTAGCTGATAGATATAATTGCACCCAATTACAACTACATTAAAGTCTGAATATCATTTTAGAAAAGGGAGGAGGGAAAGTGGAAAAACAATTTTCTGGTCTTTATTGAGCAAATAAGGTATCTAAGAAAGCTCTAGATTCACACACACAGCCCTGGCCCTAACAATAGTAGATAAATGGCTTTAAGTTTTAACATTTCTGATCCTGCCCATTTAATTTGAAACTATTCATTCTGACTTGCTCATTCATCTCATAGAAATCCTTCTAACTATGTGACAAGTCAAGCAAGGAGATTATGATTTGATATAGAGAAAAATATTGGATAAACATAGGTCTACTCAAGAAAAGTCTGGCACTAGACATGAGGACTTATAAGTGGTACCTGTACCTCAGGCAAAAAAAAATCCATGAGAGGGAAGACAGCCGCCGGGAAGTAGCCTGTGTAACATCGGTGCCTGGAGAGATGGGGCTCCGTTGATCTGGCGTGTGGGGACGGGTCTGCGCCCGGTCCCCCTGACTGGGGAAGCTGCCTCAAACCCAGGGAGGGCTTTACCCTTCCAAAAACATTGGCATGCGGGAGAACTAAAAGGGGCCGGTTTCCTCCTGGCGAGGCCTGGAGCCGGAGGACAGAGAAGATGGCGGAGAGGACTGCGCCCACAACAGCAGCGACAGAGGACACAACCAAGTTTGCCTCAGTGACTTGGCTCTGCCACCGTTATCTCCACTCCTTCACTCCTCCATCTTTTCCGACCTCCCCCTGGAACCAGTCCTGCTTGAACAACAGGCCTTCTTAACATCTCAACCATCTGCCTGCTGACTTTTCCCCCGGAAGATATCATCTAAAACACCCCAGACCACTAGCCTTATCTCCCCTTTCCTCCCGCATGTTTGGCCCATTCAACACCAGGGGCCTATCTTGATGACGGTTCTTGGGGCCCCGAGAGATGGCACGTGGCCAAGCCCCCCCTCCACCCCAGCCCCCCAGCTCTCATATTGTTTCATGAAGATTGTAAATTTTAGTTTGGATCAATTTGAGTTTTTTATTTTATTCCCTCATTTCATATTATCTGTACATCGCCCTGAGTCCTTCGGGAGAAGGGCGGTATATAAATCCAATCAATCAATCAACAGTAGATTTATATTGCCTATTGCATATACTTTAATGGAAGAATTTAAATGCCATATTTCTTAGTTATTAGAAATGACTAGTTACTATACTGATACTTTGATAAGAATCAACATGCTTATCCCACATCATCTGGAGAGCGGAAGTAAAATGAAGCATGTAGCACAGGTGTGGCTATGTTATATAATTCAGTCTTGTCTCCAGCTATAAGGTAATCATCCTAATTTGCACAGAACTACATAAATATATGGTAAAAACCATTGAAATCAGGTGATTTACATTTATACAATTTCTCAGGGTATAAAAAATGTTTGCCCTTGAGAGAAATTGTGCATTTTTGTCCAGGTTTTTTCAACTATTTTCATTAGCCAAACCACAAACAAACCACTTTTTAAACTTCCTCAAGCATAGAAAGAAATTTGGCAAGGACAGTTGCTGAAGGAAACACACTTGCACACATACATCCCAGAAAATGAAAAAAGGGGGAAATCCAGGTGCTTCCATCCACATATGCCACTTGGGGATTGTGGCCATTGTGCATGTCAACACACAAAATTAATTGCAATGACCAAGTAACCAAACTTAATAATGCATGATGTAAGTCCAAATATATAGAATAAGAGGCCCTAATATACCATAGTTTCAGAATAGCACTGTTTTAGTGCCAAAACCTCTGATTATTTTTTTTATAAGATTATTATTCTGCCCTGATTAATTTAAAATAAACAAATGAATAATCTCAAAAGTGGTGACAACCTTTTTAACCAACTAGCAATTAAACATCAATAAACATCAGCAAAATTATTAAATCAGCAACACAAAAATGAATATCATATGAGATCCCACTACATTTTGTTATAATGGCTCAACTACTACACAAATGCTGTAATATTATTTACCTTGACAATTATGATTTCTCTTTTCATGTGGACCATCCTGGAGATAATTCATAATTCATGCAATCCTGCTCTCTGTCATTCATTATATTTAGCATAGAAAATCAAAACAGTGTACTTGTTCCCTCACTAAGTCGGATGGACCCCAGGAATGTACTGAAGCAGAATTTCCTATGGAATACCTTATTGATCATGGTTTAAATAAACTATAAGGGAGTAACTGGGAACTGAAAGAATACCACATTTACTTTTACATAAATTTAAAGCTATCTGGATTGATTGGAAACAGCAAAGTTAAAAAGTACTTTTAACTGTATTCAGGGTCATGGACATTAATATTTGAATATTCTTCAAATCTCAATAGAGACATTTAAAGTAGAAAATATATAGTATGAGCATTTTGAAGAAGAGAAGGAGAACTTTATAGTACAATGGCAGGAACAATGCAAAAGATTGACTGAAATGGATGAAAGGAAGGAAACATGTTGATGTTTAGCAAAGGGAATTTCAGAGATTTTCTTACCACACTTTCAGATAACAAACTCCTTGTAGCCAATTAAAAGTTTTTTTCATCTCCATGAGATCTGTAGTATTATTTCAGTACAGATCTTTAGTGTGATTTCTTCAGAATCCTATAAGGAATGAACATAACAAGGCAGTAATTACTTCCACCCAAGCCTTTAAAAAAAGGCAAGAGGAGAAATAATGATAAAAAATACCTTGATTTCACTATTGAATTGCATATCCAATCAAGATATTTTACCTCCACAAGGAAATAATAAACTAATAACAAAAGTCATATAAACTATTATCCTGAATTTCACATAAACCTGAATATAAAGTATATTCTGTGGAGGGAATCCAGTCAATAAGGTAGAATTCTTATGGGTTATGAACATTAACATAGCCCTAGTCACTTCTGATGGTATCCTGTGCCATTCTAGATAGGAACTATTATTCCTTAGTAAAAAGAATGACTAAAATTTCTTTTATTTGCTCAATTCAGGAAACCAGTAAGATTTTAAGATCCTGGTCTTCTGGGTAATTCTTTAAAGTGGAAATATTTTGTTCAAATTTTGAACAGAATCATGAAATTCAGTAGATTGACTATGATGTTAGATTGTAATTCATTCCTCTGAAATTGTATTCATTTTGACTCGTCATAAGATTCTTGGCAATATTTCAGTGGTAAAGAAAGAGCCTATGACCCAAGAAAAATATATGCAATATAAAGATTCATCAAATAAGAATTCGTGTCAATGTACCTGAAGACATAATATACTATGATACTGAAGTGTGACTAGCCAAATTAAACTACAAATAAAAGCAAAGATGAATATTTTTAAAATACTTTTTATGACTTCTTTGGTCTTTGGTATTGGCGATTCACTTTCTAATAAGACTATTCTACTGATGTTACCTTGTTGTTGTGCTTTCAAGTTTACATGAACATAATGCCAACAGTCTCAAATAACCAAGACATTTTATAATAATACAGTATCTACTATGTAGAGATAAAAGATAAGAAAAAACATTGTTTGGTTTCATACTTCAGAACACAATTATGAATCATAATTGACTACAGCAAAAGATAATATTAAAAAAGATATCAAACCTTGGATTCTTCCCTTCTAATCATTTCTTAGTCTTTGATCTCAGGGCTCTAACTTCGGACTGCCCTCCCCCCCGCTCTTCCACGGCTGCACTGCCTCCCGCCTCCTGTACATCTAATACTTCCCCTTCCTCAGTTCCTGTGTCCCCTGATTCTAGGAGGGTCTTATGTTCTTCCATATAGGCCTTGGC
>JANHFO010004974.1:46929-57223 GCA_032468095.1 Pareas carinatus
TTTGCTTTTGGATAAGCAAAATTATGCCAAGTTCTAACAAAGTAAGCCGAAGAAATGCAAGATATGAAGTAAGAAAAGAATTTCATCAACTCCTCCAGCTGATTTTCTGGTTTTTCTTTTTTCTTATGACTCACTAAGTCATTCTTACTATATTTTATGAGTCATTCCTTTTATTCTGTTTGATCAAACCATCTCAGCATGCTTCTTTTGTGCTGGTTAATCGCTTTTGTATTCAATCCACTATTCATTCTTGATACTATTTAGTATCTTAATTATTTCATCATCATTGTATTCAACTTATATATTTATTCTGGCATACCAAACTCTCATTCCTATATAATAAAGTACACAGCTAAAATACGTAGCTGTTTTCACTTCTTTCAACAAACATTCATTCTTTGTAACAGGCTACATACCCTGTTTCCCCCAAAATAAGCGCTAACCGGAAAATAAGCTCTAGCATGATTTTTTAGGATGCTCATAATATAAGCCCTACTCCAAAAATATGCCCCAGTTAAAATCGTCAGCCAGACGGATGCATTTAGTACTGTATTTTGCCAAAAATAAGACCTAACTGAAAAATAAGACCTAATGTGTCTTTTGGAGCAAAAATTAATTTAAGACCTGGTCTTATTTTCAGAGAATCGTGGTGCTATTCTCAACCATTCTACCAACACTTGTATATTGTAATGTTTTACAAAAGCAAAATACATAGTTTTATATTTTCAACATTTATGTAAAACATTTATAAAAAACACTATTTCTTTACCATGTCCTTTGATAAATTAATTTTTATAATCATATAAAAATTATATGACTATAATTTATTTGTTGCATCATAAAATCTAATACTGCTTAGAGAATGCTCTAAACCACTATCAAGAGGTATACAAATCTAAGTGCTATTGCTATTTGTGCTACAATCATTTGGATTCTTAACCAACAATGCAGCATTATCTGGATATAAAACTGCCTGCACATTCCCATCCCAGATAAAAACATTTTTAATTTCAACACAGATATTCCATATACATTCATAATTGAATTAAGCATAAGTGAACTTGAGACGTCCCCTCCTTACCCTTCTGCAGTGTTGTCATTTATTATGCATTATCACATATGCTCTCCTTCTATCATACAACATTCTTAGTGCATTTAGTAGTTAATATTCAAGTCCATATTCACACAAAAAATCCCCAAGTCACTTACTTTATCCTACACTTCTTCTGAATCAGCAAGTATGTAATAAGTATTCTTTTGTATAAGCTTTTAATGATCTGAGGAAGAGCAAATCAGGTCTGTACATCTCCTTCCAAACAGAAAACAACTTCCCAGATCTTGTTCATTATCATCTAACATTCTCTTTTAGAATTATGCCAAAACATCCCAGATACATTTAACTAAATAGTCCATCTACAGTACGTGTAGTACTACAGTTCATTTAGTGACCTCTCAGAGCTATAACGACATTGAAAAAAGTGACTTATCATTTTTCACGCTTACAGTTGGAGCATCCCCAAGGTCATATGATCAAAATTCAGACAATTGACAACTGACTCATATTTATGATGGTTGCAGTGTCCAAGTTCATGTGATCATCTTTTGCAAACTTCTGACAAGGAAAGTCAATGGGGAAGCCAGATTCACTTAACAGCTGTGTTGACTTGGCTCGCATGCCAACAGAGAGGGCTCTGCATGCCCACTGTGGTATGCATGTCATAAGTTCGCCATCACTGCTCTAGTATACCATCAACCCCTATCCTTACCGTATTCAACACTCTTACACTCACACCGTTACTTCTTTGTTATTCTTTTCTTCAACGCTAATATTTATAGCATTTGTTTAAATTACACTCCTCAGTGTGTTGTTATTATTCCCCTACAAATGTTTAAAATACTCACTTCAGCATTCCTTATTTCAGTTTCATCCTTCATCATTTCATTATTTTATGGAGTGCTAGAGTCTCCTTATTTGCCTCTCTTCGTGCAATTCCAAAACAACTTTTTATTTCTATCAAAATTACTTTGCACTTTTTTGCCTCTTTCAATCATAATAATTTCTTTCTGTCTATTACCACAGTACTTTGCAGTATAATATACTTTCTTGCTCAGTATATTGACTGATATTTGGAACTGTTCATGATTCCTTCAGTTCCAAATATTCCCATAGAAATCATAGTTCTGCCACCACTATATTTCACTGTGGGTATGGTATATTTTGGTGATGCACAATGCTGTTTTTGCACCAAACATACTTTTTAGAATTATGGCCATAAAGTTCAATCATGGTTTCATCAGATAATAACACATTTTCCCACTTGCTTTTGTCAGATTTGATGTAGGTTTTTGTAAATGTAGCCAGGCTTGGATGTTTTTCTTTGTAAGAAAAGGCTTCCATCTTGCCATTCTTCTCCATAGCCCAGACAAATGAAGAATATTGGAAGTTATTGTCACGTGTGGTACACAACCAGTACTTGGCAGAAAATCCTGCAGCTCCTTTGTGATTGCTGTAGGCCTCTTGGCAGCCTCTCACACCAGTTTTCTTCTTTTGTTCATATATAAGATGATGGTTGCAGTGTGACAATCAAAGCTTCACATTTTTGAAAAGGGGTAGGGCTTCTGTTGCCACAGCTACACATATTTTTTACACACACTCTGCACATGCCACTGCTCAATTTTGTCCCTGATGGATCACTGCAGTAAATAATACTCCCGCCTCCCTTTATGGTGGGGTGTAATTTTATGCATACAAATATAATTGATTGGTTTTAATAGAAAAGAAAGCTGAAAATTTGCTTCTGAAAATATACTGTTCAGGTTGAAATGAAATCATATAGCTTGACATTAATTTGATATAAACTCCCAGAATAAGAATGTAATTGACATAATTCATATTTTAATATTAAGAATATGTATAATCTGTGAAAGGAATTATATTTAAAATATATAACTTATTCATAACAGAGGGAAGTTTATCCAATACGTGGAATGAAAAATTCAGTTCTTTGCAGAAAACACCCATTTGGAAAGGCAAAAATGCAGGAGCTACTGTAGAAATGGTAAGAAGCAACTTTTATCTTTATAGGTTGATTTAATACATTTTTATCTATCATTCTTCCAAAACACTATCCGGTCTAGTCTACAAAGCTAGTTAAACCCATATCTTTCTTTCCTTTTGCTTTCCATTATAAGATATGAAAGGTACAAATTATTTTTGCTTGATTTATAAAACTGAAAATGTTCAACATTTTTTATGAAAACAGAAAGAAAAATCCTGTGCACACTTTTTAAGGGGAAGCATTCACCAACAAAGCTTGTTGTACTCATTCTTTTAATTTGTGAGCCCATCTCAGGAAACAAGACAGATTCTGAAGTTAATGTAACTCCCTCCAAGTCTGCCTGTTCAGGTGTCATGAACAATTTGTTTTGCTTTTGTGTCTTCAATGTTGACTCCTGGCAACTGTTTGGACAAGTCCCTGCAAGATTTCAGAAGTATTTTGTCATTGCCTGCTTCTGAGAACAAGTGACTGACCGAAAGTCACTCCAGTGATAGTGTGCCTAAACTGGAACTAGGCCTCACAGTCCCCCAATTTCTAAGCTGGTACTTTAACCACTACAGCAAACTGACCTTGTCTTGAGGTAGAAGTTAATCCATCGCTTATACAGTAATCCAACGTTATGAAGCCAGTTTCATACACACAAAAGAAAATTAAGTGGGTTGAAAATTGACTGTATTTGAAGAAGAATTTTCCTTCCCTGTCCATGGGTGGAATTCAGTGCTGATCATGGAAGTTTTACTGTGATGCTTCTATTGTCAGAGTTAGTTGTTAATGTTGGAGTAAAGAACAGCATTCCTTTTTTTATTCCTATTTCAGCTACAAAAAACAAGTGGCAAATTATTTAGATTTTTCATATAGCATCAATTTATTTTGCCAAATCTGAATTAAATATGTCTTATTGGGTTGCAGCATTTTTCATCAGCCTATGCTGCCATCCTCACATTGACATTCAAGATTAAAAGCCTTGCATTTGATGAGAGTATTCAGCACTAAGTTTAAATGATATTATGGGTGGGATTCAAATGGTTTATATTGCATATGTGGAATTGCAGCAACCCTACTTCATTCCCTTCTATTGCCATCCGTGGTCTGCTAGAGAAATTACTATTCTTTTAAGTGGAAAGAGTATGAGCCCAGGGCTACTCGTTAGACATTGGTATCAACTATGCATCCAATACAATAGACTCATAGGCATCAGCCTCAAGACTAATAATACTCCTTGATTTTAGAGCATTTTCTTCTGGGTTGTTCCTATATTGCTGTTATGTCAGATCGCATGGGGAGCTTCATTCTCCTTTTTGCCAGCACTATAGATTGAGGCTTGATTCCAAAAGAGAGATAGCCTTTGGATAAGCTGTTGTCTCTTCAATTGCCTTATGTGGACTATGTCCTCCTGCAAGTAAGAAGCTTTTTATTGATTTACATATGTGAATATCAGAGACCATTAGAAAACTGGTTACATCTAATTGTAATTAGATCTCTGAATGATCTTCAGTGAATTCACACATCGTGCCCTCTTTTCTCATTTGATCTCAAGTTGTGTTCCTGTTGCTTTACATTAAATTAGAGAAGTCTGTTTTAGATTTCGATATAGATAAGGATTTTTCTCCCCTAAAAGAAAATTATAATGAGCTTGCTGTATTACAAGAACTGGTACCTTGAAATCTTACAGTCTGCAAATCAAATTTTTGTTTGAGTGTATTTTTTTGGTTGCAGCCTTTCAGAAATTCCAAACGAACTCGTTCCTTTTGTGAAGAAGATGAAAGACAAATGAATACAAGATCACCAAAAAGAAATCAGAGGGTTGGAATGGTCCCGCAGGTATTCTTATATATGAAACTGTTCACATATAAGTTGGTTGCTTATTAACAAGTTTGTGAAACATAGAGCATACTTATATTAAAAGCTAGGAACATCACTTTTTCCCAGTAGAAAAGGAATTTGCTGATTCAACCTGCAACCCATTCCTTCCATTAAAAATATGTTCTAAAGCAATGATGGTGAACCTTTTGGGCCCAGTCTCAAAACTTTGGAAAATACTGACATGTAACACACACACACACACACAACTCAAAAAAGAGAAAGAATTCCTTATATTTTCATTCTTTAATCAAGTCCAATTGTGTGTGATCCCCAGGATATACAGCATTCCTCTTGCCCTCAAGCAATGTTCTCTTTCTCTTGACAGGTCCCTATAGCCCATCACTAGAGGCAGCTCCAGGTCACACAAGGCCTTCATTCTTGAAATGGCTTTGGAGAATGCTCTTTTGCAGTCTCTGCAGCCTCCAAAAACAACGCAAAAGCATTCCTCGTTCTCACTGAATGTTTGGAGGCACTGGAGGTTGCGCGATTTCTGTTGGCTGTGCAAGAGCAAACCACATTCTTGTGCAACCTCATCAGCTTCGGAAAATTGTGTCAGAGCACAATTGAGAGAACACCTGAGGGCACGTCAGGTATTGGTGAATGCTAGTGTGTCATCCAAAATGTGGCATGTCACCTTTGACACGCATGTCATAGGTCCACCATCACTGTTCTAGGGATAACACTCATTCCAAAGCAAGGGCATAGGGAGATGTGCTTTTCACTTTCCTTTCCTGCTTGTGCCATCATTGTATAGCAATCTTCTATGGATAGATGAGCCTGTTCTTTTGTGGAAGTTATAATTGGAGCTAACACTATATTAAGATGTTAAGAAATGTGTAAAAAAAGCTATAAAATATCAGGTTATTGTTCTATATGATAAAATCCAAAACATGCAGGTCTCTATTGATCATTAATATTTTACTTTAAATGCTTAAATGACATATATTAATAGTCTCTATCTTTGTTACTTAGAAATTTACTGTAACAGTACCAACACCAGACAAAAAAGCATCACAAAAGATTGGTTTGCGGCTACGGAATTTGCTGAAACTTCCTAAGGCCCACAAATGGTGTATATATGAATGGTTCTATTCAAATATAGATAAGTATGTATGAGTTTTCATCTACTACTTTAAATCAGTTAATGATTAATAAGCTTTTTGTTTATTTTAACCTGGTTATATTCCTCTAGAAACTTAACTAATACAAATATAGCAAAATATATTTGACAGTATTTAATATTGTTAAAACAACATTGCTGGTAAACTTAAATATTATCCAAATAAAAATGTAAATAGTAAAAAAAAACTCTATCAAGTTGAATTCAATTTCTGGTGACTTCATAGTCACACGTATGTCATTTTTTTGACAGCAATCTGGATTTTTTTTCCCCAAATCGTCAGGACATATTTTTGGCTTCCCAGTTTAGCTGAATCTTCAGTATTTCCTAAATATGTGCCATCAAAGTACAGTTCAGACCCATATTTACTTAGCTTCATAGCGCAAACAATTGCATACTGTACCTTGAAATGATTTCTAATAGATAACAGTATATAGTATCTACTGTATATTGTAAAATATTTTAATGATATTTTTGTATTTAGCTATGAGTAATATTTATAAATTAAAGCTGATAAATATTTACATCAATTTGGTAATTGTTCATTCCTCATAGATTTAGGAATCAAAATTTACTTTTAAGTTACATTTAATTTACATTATCTTTAATATATAAAGAAGTCTTATGTAAATACAAATAAAATTACATATTACATATTTCATAATTCCTGAAAACATGCATGCCTATAGTGACAGAATATCAATTGTTTTTAACAGGCCATTGTTTGAAGGAGATAATGATTTTTGTGTTTGCCTGAAAGAATCTTTTCCAAATCTGAAAACAAGGAAATTAACCAGAGTGGAATGGGGAAAAATTAGACGATTAATGGGAAAGCCACGAAGGTAAAACTTTACTGCGTTTTGAAGAATTAGGTCTTTTAGCCTGTGTTGTGTGTGTGTGGTTGGTGACAATTGCTTTTACTTGAAGTTTCCTTTCAAAAAGTTCCTGATAGTTTTTAAAATACAGATTATGTTATGCAAGTAAGCCGGGAATGAAAAAATGTGACACTTTGTCATTTTTTTGTCAAATTGTTAGATGCAGTTTTTGTATCCGATAGAAAATGATGTGATTTATGGTTATTGCTATGTATATGAGTTCTACCAAGTTGGGTAATAAATTTTAAAAATTGACCCATTAAATTTAAAATCATATACTGTATCCTTATCACAAAACACCATATATAATGTATTTCCTACCACCATCTCCTTGTTTCTCTGGGGCGTTAAAAATTATGCAGGTCAAAATGCAATTCCTGATTAATATAATAACAAGCTTTCCTACTTTGATTTTCCAAAATGGCAGAGTCATTTATTACTTGATGTCAAAGCACTTTGAGAATCAAAATAAAGAGCTCCTTCAGTGGGTCTATTCTTAACCCATCACCTTCTCAAAACTACTTAGTTAAGAACATTCTGTATTTTGGAATAGATGTCATTAACATGCTGGTGACACAAGCTCTGTCATATAGAATACTTGACTTGCAATCATATGTATATTTACATAAGAGTAAATCTCACTGAAGGACCTAGATAGTAAAGAAAATGTTTTTCCATGTAACGTTTCAGTGCACAAAATTGATTTGTTAATTGCTGAAATGAAAACATAATTCTTGTAGCCTTTCAATGGTACTTTAGAAGTGAACACCATGCAGCTGACTTCATCCTATACTATAGTCATGAGAATAGAATTACAGAAAAATCTAGAGAGCAACATGTTGCCTAGCCCTGCCACACTGTGATATAGTTATTACTGTACTGTTCTGTCTTTAATGGATGAATTTGTTTTTGGCAGGCTTGGATTTTCTTTTTCCCCTTTGCTTAACATTAATATCTAGCTCTTGACCTTCAGGAAACTGCTTATTGTTAGATTTTCTTAGAGAGGATTGTAACTATTTCATAAAACATTTTATTATGTTTTTAGAGGATGAACTGCATGATTTGACATATTTGTACATGACCACAGATGAAAGAAATCAGAATAGTTTCACTTTCTGTTTGCAGATGTTCTTCTGCATTCTTTGAAGAGGAAAGGTCAGCATTAAAACAGAAACGGCAAAAAATTAGATTACTGCAACAGCGGAAGGTGGCAGACATATCCCAATATAAAGATCTTCCTGATGAAATTCCATTGCCATTAGTAATAGGCACAAAAGTTACAGGTACTTTTTATTGCTTTTACATGAAGCCTTTTTTTTTTTTTTACTAATGTTGAATTTTACTGATCTCACTTAGTTTGAAAATAACTACTTTTTGCATATACTATTTCATCCATCTATAAAAAGATATTCTAGCTGATTTAATTATTCCAAGTCTAAAATAATTCAGTTTATCATAAAATGTATGAAGATAATACTTTACAAAATTTCCATCATTCACAGGGAACCATATCCTGAAGTCAAATGCTTATGTCCACAGTATGTTTACCATTTTTGTGGTTGTTGTCTTTCAGTGTTATTGCAGCAGTAGTACCATTTTGATTTAACTGCCCACCATTTTGAGTTTTTACATTTTTTTACAGTATATACTTATGAATAGGCATTGTTCTGAAAAAGTAATCTAACATTTTGCAATAAAACCTTGGATTGCGAGTAACTTGGTCTCCGAGTGTTTTGTAAGACGAGCAAACGTTTTAAATAAATTTTATCTTGATAAACAAGTGAAGCCTTGCATTACGAGTGTAGCAGAGGGTGACTGAGGGTGCCCAACAGCTAATCAGCAGTTCGCAGAGGGAAGCCCCAGAGCCCAGGTGAGCACCAACAGCCAAATCAGCTGCTTCTAAGTGTTTTCAGGGTTTTCTTTCTAAACCAGGAGATTACAGGAGATAGAATTGAAAGGATCTGAGCCAGCTGCTGGAAAGAATGGGATGGGGGAATGCAGATTTTAATTATCTTTAGGTTTTTGTTTCACTTCCTGACTCAATCTATTCAATTTTGGATTATTGACAACAATTGCTTCAAAATGAATCAGCAGCAATAGCCTTTGCTCCTTTATCTATGTTAATGAGTATTTTGCAACATTGTAGCTTTGGAGGCATTCACTTTCTCTGCCAATTTAGAGTGAAGAAAAAAATGTGTTCCTTTATTCTCCACTGTCTAGAGTGCAGCTCACTTGCTTTCTATTGCTTTTGGGGTTTTCTTGTTTTAGGGGCCATGTTATTTTGTTTCTAAAGTTCCACATCAGCTATTGGGCACAGGGGGAAGACCCCAGAGCCCAAGCTGACTGGCACAAATAGTGGGATTGAGAGGAAGGAAGAGTGGAAGGGAGAGCAAAGAGAGTTGTGGAACAAATCAGCTGCGTTTCCATTATTTCTCATGGGGAAATTCGCTTTGATATATGAGTGCTTTGGGTGACAAGCATTGTTCTGGAACCAATTATCCTCCAATCCAAGGTTTTACTGTATACTTTTGTGAGGATAGGCATTCACATCAATGAATTCACAAGCAATGCCAAGTAAAATCAGACTTCAAAGAAGCTATCTGAAATCCGAGATACCTTTCTGAATCCTCTCACTTGTAAATGCTAAATTATTACTTTTAAATAGTCAAATACTTTAAAAATGAGTGACGCCTGCTTAATTTTATTACTATAGTGGTAACAGAATTCAGCTTTTCCTGGCACAGAATTTAGAAAGCTAAATTGACCCTGCAGTTTAAAATTCACCATTGCCTAGTAGCCTTATTGTACTTTTCCTCAATTAATAATGTGATATTGATCATAGCGCGATTACGTGGTTCCCATGATGGCCTCTTCACTGGACAGATTGATGCTGTTGACACTCTTAATGCTACTTACAGAGTAACCTTTGAGAGGACAGGACTTGGGACACATACAATCCCAGATTACGAAGTCCTTGTAAGTATTGTGTTCTCATTTTATGAAGAGTTAGAATATGAAAAAGTGCAAGATAATTCAGGGATGAATAGATAAGAGTACCAATACTGTCAACTTTATAAATACTTCTAAAATACTCTTGGTTCTCTCTCAAAACACTACTAAAACTTGATCATTCCATTGACTACAGGTAGTCCTTGACTTAGAGCCATTCCTTTAGGGACCAAAATTAAAATGGCACTGAAAAAAGTGACTTATTTATTTATTTATTTGCATTTTTATGCCGCCCTTCTTCCCGAAGGGACCCAGGGCTGTGCACAACCCTATAAAACAATTTAGACAATTAAACAACACATTAAGAGAAAATTTAAAAGTAATATAATTACAATGGCTAATTTAAAATCGCGATATAAAACCAATTT
>JANHFO010004974.1:67104-78256 GCA_032468095.1 Pareas carinatus
TTTCTGTACACCACCCTGAGTCCTTCGGGAGAAGGGCGGTATATAAATCTAAATAAATAAAAAATAAATAAATAAATTTTCATTCTATTCTAATTATTTTTATGAAATTTCTTCCAGTGTCTAGCAGAAGGAGGTGATCTAAATTCCTTTGAGTTTAAGTCATTAACAGATTCATTGAATGACATCAAGAATTCTATAGATTCTACCAATATCAGGTATAAACTTGAAATTAAACTTGTATCATATGTCTGTCTGTCTGTCTTCTATATATCTATCTATCCCTGTTTCCCCGAAAATAAGACCTAACCAGAAAATAAGCCCTAACATGATTTTTTCAGGATTCTTGTAATATGAGCCCTAACTCAAAAATAAGCCCCAGTTAAAATCATCAGCCAGACGGACACATTTAGTACTACCGTATTTCCCTGAAAATAAAACCTGGCCAGAAAATAACCCCTAATGCATCTTTTGGAGCAAAAATTAATATAAGAGTCTTATTTTCAGGGAAACTATCTATCCATCCATCCATCTATAAATAATCTTTTGAAAGGTTTCGCCAATTGTATGCCAGGGTAGACTACATAGTAGATGGAAGAAGAATAGTAGCAGCATGTCAGTCTATTTCATGATAAGGCAATCATATTTCTGAGTTTATATGCAGCATTGATCATAAAGTGACTTTAAAATAGATACAATATATTAAAACAAAAAGAAAAGAATAATAACCCAAATCTTGTTAAACAATCATATCATAGAAGGAAAATACCATAGCATCAAAAGTTAATAGCAGTTCCTCCCAGTATCAGTTCCGACCAAGTCCAGGTGTCCTTCAGGAAGGCTATGAAGACTTGGGTCTTCCAACAAGTTCTGAACTCTGATTTTATGGACTCGCTAATATGTATGTATGACTATTTCAATTTTTGTCTTCCCTCGACAAATGTTCGCTATTTGGTTCTCTTTGCATTGTCATATTGTAGTCTTAACCTGTCGTATATACTTTTTTGGACAATTAGCCAGCCTTACAAATCCAATAAATATATATCAGTGAGGGTGTCACAAATTGCTCTGCCCTAAAACATGCTGAAAAGTTACATAAAAGGAGGGTCAGGATTGTATGAATTTTGAGGGATAGCTATTCCAATGAACAGCCAGGGAAGAAGCAAATATCTGAGATACAAGATGACATAATTTTATCAATAACACCTGAAGCTTGTCCACATTATTAAATCTAATGGAGCAATTAATGGAGCAGTTAGCAAAATAACTGGAGAAAGATAATTTTGTGGATAGCTAGGCCCTGAGACATGCTTTATACATGACAACTAAAACTGGAAACGGCTGACACCAGTGTAGCTCATAAAGGTGTTACTTGAGTGAACCAAGGTTCTTTGTACATTGTGGACCAGTTGGTGCTTCCTAGCAGCCCCATGTAGAGCTTGTTACTGTAATTCAAACACAAGAAGACTAAGGCATGAATGACTGAGAATAAGACCTCCCAATCCAGGAAAGGGTGCAATTGGAATACAAGGTGGATTTGTTTAGAGGCCCTCCTAGTCAAAATTTAATCTATTTGAGCATGAGCTCAAGTCCAGGAGGACCCCTAAACTATGTGCCAGTTGTATTTGATAAAGTGCTATTCCAGAGTACCAAAGTTGAAAAGCCACTCATAATAGAGGTCTCATGAATCAACAGACACTCAGTCTTGCTAGTTTGAGCCTAAACCTTTTCTTCCTGATAAAAAATCGTAACAGTGTCCAAAATGTGGATAGTACCACAGCAGAATCAGTTTATCAGTAGTCTTAATATCACTGGGCGTCATCTAAATATTGATGATAATGGTCCCCATGGTGCTGGATGACCTCATCCAGTAGCTTCATATTCTGGGAAAGTATTTAACTTCAAGGAACACTGCAGAACACATGTTTACGTTTCACCCTTTCCTTTCACCAATACCAACATGATGAAATTAGTACTATTACAATGCAGTGCCTCTGCTCCAATCCTCAGGCATTATGTTAGTATCAAATGCCACCAAAAGATCAAATAGGGCAGAAGAGTCACACTATCCCTACACGCTTGGTCCTGCCAAAGATAATTTACAAAAATCATAAATGCCATCTCTCAAGCCCAAGATCCCATTGAAAAGCATCTTAATAATCTGCTTCTTCCAGGACTTTCTAAAGCTGCAATCCCACCACTTTTCCCCAAAAGAGGAAGGTTAGAGACCGGTTGGAAATTATCCAGCCTGATGGAACACACCAACTGCCCCCCTTCAACAGATCCCACTGTCTTACTCAGTTTATGGGAACTATTTCAAGTGAATAGTATTTGAGCTTCACTGTGTTAAAAGATATAGTTTTCTTTCTTTCCGTGTTGAGAAATAGGGTTCCCTTTTCATGAAATTGACTGAAATTGTACCAAAAAAGACAAATAGTTTGATGTCATTAAAACATTATTGCAAGCAAACTTAAAAGATGTATTTAAGCATATTAATGTATCTGCATGTGGACTATTTTAAAAATAGTAACAATGAAGAACTGTTTTTCTTTCTTTAGCTGCTTCCAGAATAATGTAGAGATCCATGTTGCACATATCCAGAGTGGTCTCAGCCAAATGGGAAATTTACATGCTTTTGCTGCAAACAACACTAACAGAGACTGAGAGAAACATTTATACTCCAAGTGTACAGAATATAGTAGAGGAAAATGCCTGGTGTGTATGCTTTACCAAATATTCTACTTATTGGAAAACAAAGAAAAAAAGGATATTTTGAGAGTGTTTGTACTACTTCTGAAGAAGCCAGTATAAAATTACAAGCATTGCTGTGGACTTCATCACTTGCTATGCACATAATATTATCTTGTTTTAACAGCTAAACTTTAGTTGTAATATGTGTGTGCGTGTTGTTTTGAACTGAAAGTTATGCAGACACATTTTCATAACAAAGGAAAAACTAAATGGTTGCAGCAAATTCAGGCAACTATATTAGAAGTTTTTGAAAACAGTAAAACTAATATGACACAGTTGGGGGATCATATTAGTAATCCCTTCTTGGAAACCATGATCACTCATACTGTGACTTAATAGCTTTTTTATTTTAGCCTCCAAACAGTGTGCTGATTGATAAAGCAGTATGTATATTCCTGTGTTTGAGAAATAGCAGGAAAATGGAATACCTGAAGGAGTAATAGCAAATATATGACTATTGTACACTTGTGGATACTGAGAAGCCCTGTAAATCAGTTAATACCTTTGAAATGTTTAATTTATTATAACTTATAAAAGTAATTGAATGAAGGAATAGAAAAGACTAAAAAGTTTTTTTAGTTAAGATATTTCACACAAATAACTGGTAATATTTTCCACTGATTGGTTTGCACAATTTAAACTAAACACCTGGTTATCAAGCAATTCTTATAATTTTATAATGCAATTGGATAGCCAGTCCTCCAAACTGCCTTAAAAACTAAAGACCTGAGGAGTGTAGAGAAATGTTGATCTTGTAAAAAGGGTGTATTGAGTTGTTATATTTAGTATAACGTTGTAAAGCTTCAGTGTAATAAATTGTTTTCAGATTAGAATTTTCAGATTGCTGTAGCAAATGTTTTGATTCATTAGTACCTCATAAAATGAGGTCTTTTGTATGTTAATGTATAAAGAAAATGTAAACAATTATTTTCAATTTAAAATTTTGTATAGTTTTAAAAATGAATCTATATTCTGTGTCTGCATTTATGCTGCTTCAGAATTTAACTGCAGAGTCTATATTTAGCAAAGTCTGTTCTTTTAAGAAATGCATAAATTTTATTCTCATTGACTGATGAGAAGCCTGCAATGTTTTACAAAAGTTGGAAACCATTCTAAACATGAAAAGTAGGTTGAAATGGTTTTCAGAAATGGTATAACTGTTTTGAGAAATGCATTTTTACCTGATATGGAGATGTAAGGCAAAAAAATCTTAGACTGGGAAAAATTCATTTAGTGAGAGCTTGGCGAGCCTTATCAGGAAGGCTAATTACATTAAACCAAAAGGAAGAGCCCAAAACACAGACTCAGTAGAGATGTTCTTGGCATTTATTTATTTACTTACTTAATTCATATGACTACCATCTCATATCAACTCTGGGCAGCTCACATCAATTAAAATCAAAACTTCAACCAATAATACCTAATGCCAGAGACAAAATAATTCTCCCCAATCATAAAAAACCATATCAGCACGGGTACTCACCTAGCCATGATTGTGTATGACAGTGGAACAGGCCCAAGACAAAAAAGGGAATTCAGAATCCTCAGAATGAGGCAGCAGGGAGACCAGTAAATAGCAATCTCAAAAGTTTGTACACCAATCCATTGGAGGAGCTACAAATCCTAACCTGGAAAAACATGATTTGATAGGTGTCATAGATATGTAGAATGGGAGCCATTGCTGAAATCCAGAACTTGAAGGATATTATGTGTTCTAACAAACTGGACATCAAAAAGAAATCACTGAAAAAATTTATGTCCCTATTGAGAGCATCTGAGCAAGATCAAAAGGAATAAGAAACAAAATATCATTGTTGGGAGTTTATTACAGACTACTCACTGCAGCTGAGCATGTGGGCAGTGCCTTTCTAAACTGGGTTACCAAGCTCTCAAGAGAGAAGTAGAGGGGCAATGAAAGACCTTAATGCTTCAAAATCTGCTGGAAAACTAACTTGGCTAAAAGTGGGAGATCCAGCAAGGAGGGGAAAAAAGTGTCAATAATCCTGGACCTAATTCTGAACAATAAAGTCCTGTTGGGGGAGGCGGAGGGAATTGACACATGTTGGACGAAAAGTTGAGAGAAGTCAGTCACCTCAAATTTTCCTGAAAGAAAAAGTTCTGAGGGTTCATCCTCATCCAATGCTACTCAACAATAATCAAGAACAGTGGTCCCTAACCTTTTTGACACAAGGGAACGCTTTCATGGAAGACAATTTTTCCATGGAGGGGGGGGGAGGGAGAGAGAAGGGGAAGGGACTAAAGATATAGAAAAGCCTGAATGTGAAGAGGCTTTCTTGTTCTGCTCCGGATGAAAATTAGAAGAAACAGAGAAATAAATATTCACTGAAACAGGGGAGAAGAGCTAGCTCAGCCTTCCAGCAAAACAAGCCAAACACCCAGCACATGGAAGTGCTGAGAAAACCGTTCCAAAACAAACAAACGTTGCACTGCACAAGCTCAGGGGCATGGGAAAAAGTGCAAACAGTTCCTTTGGAATATGCAGCACTTAAGGGGAAAGGCAGCTTCTCCAGACCAGTTGCAAGCTGGGCTGGTGCATGCTTAGTTTACAGACCTGGAGAGTTGCTGGTGAAGGGAATGTGAGACAGGTTGGGGTGCTAGGAGGGGAAGAGGAAAAATGTGAGGAAGAAGAGGGAGCAGGAGGAGGACATGAAGCCCAGGAGACGAAAGCTAGTTTCACGCTCGCAAGGAACATTTGCAAGCACCGCCCTCCTGCGCCAGCCCCGCCCCGCCTCTTACAGACTGCATGTCTGGAGGTGGGAGACTGCCTTCTACTCGCCTCCAGCTGTGCGACCTAGTTCCTAACCTGTCGACTGGCACGTTCCTAACCTGTCGACTGGCACGGATACACAGGCCTGGGGCTGGGGGCTTCTGATCTAGAGAATGGAATACAAATAAGGCTTATCAGGTTTGGAGATGACAGAATGAGGGGAAATTGGCTAACGTCTTCAGGAATAAAATTACAATTTAAAATTACCACAATAGCCATGTCACACAGCAGCTTAAAAGCCAATGTAATCTTGCACTGCATTAACCAAAGTGCTGAATCCAGGTTTATTTATCTCCATTGCATTCTACAAAGATCGGATAGTACTAGACTATTTCTTCTTGTTCCATCCCAGTCCCACTTTGCATTATAACTCTGAAAGCAAGAGAGCAGGAAGTTTCTTTTTAATTGCTCTACTGGTACACTGGCAGCTCTTTTTGCACTAGATTCGCTATAAAGACAGCATAAGGAAGACATCTGGCATATTTGCTGTATAATTCTCAAATCCTTTTTTAAAAAACATCGCTTAATACTTTTTTTGCCAATTTTTTTGCTTCTTAGGATAGGTTTCCCATTTCCTGAAAAAAAATACTTTAACTTTTACAAAGTGTAAAAAACATGACCTTCCCTTGAACTAGTGTTACCTTTTCTTACTTTGTATAATAGATCCCATTTGAATCCCAACTTTCTGTATTATTTTAAATAATCTCCAGTAACTATGAAGAGGTTTGGTCCTTTTGACTTTTCTTTTCAGTCTTTTTCATCAATTCCCTCCAGTTTTGAAAAGTTTCTCCTTTTGTAATGAAATGTCACCTTCTTAGATCCAGCTAGTATTTCCCATCTGGAAGTATGCTAAATGTATTAGCAGTATGGTCACTGTTTTAAATCATTCCGCAGTACTAACCTTGAAACAAAATCTCAGACATCACTTAAAATTAAATCTGATAGCTTCAGCTCTATCAGTTCCAAAGGCCAACTGTTCTAAAGTCATAATGTATGATATCTAGTAATCTGTTTCTTTCTCATAGTCTGAACATGATCAGATTGTTAAGTGAAGTCCAGCACTGTCACAATGTATCCACTACGCACTTCTTTATTTCTCTATCACAAGATTATCGTCAATATTTTGATGAGGAAGATTTAGCATACAACTAAATCTAATTTATAGTTGTGGCTAGATATTGTTACCTGTAGTAGGGGAACCTAATCTTCTGATATTTCTATTATATTAGATTTTATATTTACTTTGATATAAGAAATAACAGTTTCCTATATATCCCTCCTCATGTTTCAGGAAAGTTTGCCTTCCTTCTTTGAGGGTTAAATACATTGGAGATAGCATGCTGTTACTATGTGCCGAGTTGAATCATATCCTATGCTCTATTCTGACAGTGAGTGAGATTATCTCAATTGGGGGTCAGCTATTTTCCCTTCCCTTTGAACACAAGCAGAGGGAAAAAATTCACCCAAATCAAGTGCAAAGTTGAACCACCAACAGGAGCATGCCTGTTATCAAGTTGGTCTTATCCCATTTTAGCTTTTCCTACAAGCATAACTGGATTGGTGGAGCAGTTCTGTAGATAGAAACCAAAAACTAGCTATCAAACTAATGGCACAAATTCTACTGGCAGAAATAAGTAACCAGGTGCTTCTGGATAGCATGGATTAAAACACTGATAATTTTTCATTAGCCATAGAGGCTGTGACAGATACAGTGTTTCCTCGAAAATAAGACATTGTCTTATATTAATTTTTGCTCCCAAAGATGGGCTAGGTCTTATTTTCAGGGGATGCCTTACTTTTGGGGAAGCACGATAGATCGCCCACCCCCGAATAACACCCGGCTCCCCCCTCCCTGCTATCCCCAGGCGCTCCTTACCTGATTCAGAGGGCTGCAGAGAAATCAGCTGGGCTGAAAACTCCAGGGCTCTGAATTCGCGTGCTTTCAGCCAGCTGGGAGGCGCCTTGGAAGCGCTTCAGGGAGCCACGCAGGAGAATTCCGAGCCCTGAAGGCAGCCCAGTCACATGTGCCTCGCTGCCTTTCCTGTATGAAATTATTCTGCATGAGGTAAGGAGCGTCCGGGGATAGCAGGGAGGGTGGAGCCGGGTGTTATTTGGAGGTGGGGGTGGGTGTTATTTTCGGGGAGGTCTTATATTCCAGAGAGAGGCAAAAATGTAAGTAGATCTTATTTTCGGAGGATGTCTTTTTTCGGGGAAACACGGTAGGTGTTGAAGATCAAATCATCTGGAAGGCCTCTAGTGTTATTAGAATTCTGAAGCTTTTTGTAATCTGGTAATTCCTTGGTTGGACAACCTCTGAATAAATGTATAATTATACTCTTCATCATTTCCCCCCATAAGATTTGAAAATGATATATTTTTTCAAATATGTATCCTTTTTATTTGCACATATATAGAAGTAAGGGCTTTTTCAAGTTGAGCTCAACCCTAGAAGACTATAACTGGCAAGTGGTTTACCATTCCATTCTTCTAATCTAATTATTTCACTATTGTTTTAAAAATAGGAGTTTCCCCCCAAAAAATGTTCTTTTGAAAATGGTCATGTTAACAATCAGGTAATCTTTAAGATGAAAAAACACGATTGTGAGCCAAAAAAAGAAATTGTTTTGCAAAATTCATTATTTAGTCCAGCAGATGGCAGTTGAGTTTCAATAGTTCAGTGTCCTTTTTCTAGATTTTTGCTATTTCTGTATTTAAAAAGCCAGTTTTGAAAAAGATGCCACCATAGAAATGATATACTTTATAACACATACTAAATTCTTGATTGAATTAAATTATTGATAGCACTTCATCAGCCAAGTTACATTAAGCATAATGTAGAACATAAACTATGACAGGTTTAACTAAAACAGAACAACTATTCTCTCTGAAAATCAACTTTGAACTGGAGTATTGAATTGTTACCTGCGAATTCTGGAAGTACCAGGCCCTGTGGAAGTTTGAAAAAAGATGGATTATAACAAATGTCCTTGCAGAGGTGAAAGTTAAGATGCAAGATGTTTCTGGGAAAAAGACAATAAAAAGACTTCTTTTCTCATTATTCACTTCTCTACAGTATGGAATAAAATATTGCAGTTTCAGCTTGGCAGCCAACTCAAAACTAAATGCTGTAGTATTCTACAGCAGAGCAGGGAACGGGCTTGGAAGAGAAAAAACAAAGAAAGTAATGTTTATTTCTCTGAGTTCTTTTCTCAAATTTTCCCCATTTCTAAATATAACTGTAAATTCCTAGTTCCAGATTGCCAGGTAGTTAAGCTATGAACAAAAGTATCCCTTGGGCATTTGTTCTAAATTGATATACAAGTACTTAGTATATTATACAATGCAATGCAGGCTTTCCCATTCAGCAAGAAACACAATAGCAGCAATATTTGAACAAATAACAAGCAAGAACTAATCAAAACTGTTCGAAAGGGTTAAGTAACGGAAGCTAGCCTTTAGGATTTACACCTCTTTAGACTAAGAGTTGAATCACGAGTTTGCCTAATCCTTAGGAGTCACATAAAAAAGGGCAAAAGAAATGTAAACTGACACTTGTGAAATGTACCAAAAAAGATATAAAAATCCATGTGCCTACTGAAGTAGCCTGTCTGCCACCCTGAAGGCATTCTGCCACTGTCTCATGTTAACCAAATAAGATGGAGACTTCCTTTCATGCAGCTGCTTCCAATTCATTTCTTCAGGGTCTTATCTCCAAGCTTGGAAATGGACCAGAGATTATTCTTCTCTCACCATCTTGCTTCTAACTCGTTTCTTTGCCCTGCCGGCACAAGCATTATTTTTAAGAGCTGCCAGTTCCTTACTAGTGTGAAAGCTTTAATAAAGGCTACTGTTCAGTGGTTCAGTTTGTAATTTGCATAAGAAAGAGCAAATATTCTCAGAGCTCAGCCTAAGACTCTGGAGAGAGCACTGCTGTCTAGGGCGGTGACCTCCAACCTTTTGGGTACCAGGGACCGGTTCGATGGAAAAAGATTTTTCCATGGACCAGAGGGGACGTGGTTTTGAATGCTGCCTGTTTTCCCCAATTGGAGATTGACTTGTTTGCGTGGACCGGTGCTGGTCCATGGACTGGGGGTTGGGAGTCCCTGATCTAGAGCAGACTGAGCTAAAAGGACCAATGATTTTATTCATAAAAGATTTGAGACTTCCGGTATAACGTAGCAGTGCTAGTGGGCAGAAAGACCGAAGCTCTGGTCTTAAAGTCCGATTTAAGGGGTTCAAAAGTCGCCCGGTAGAGGTGACGGAAAGGAAGAGTGCTGTAGGAGCCAGGATCAAGCGGCAGTCGATCCTGGTGAATGGAGGAAGCTCTTCATACGTCTGAGAGAAAGATTGTCCTGAGGCAACCCCAGTCCCAGACAAGCCACAAAAAGCAGAGCCATGGTTTTTGCCACAGAACAGCCGATTATCAACAGCCTGCCAGACTTGGGTGAGCTTATTCATTAATTTCTTCTTTTAAATGAATTTAACAAGAAAATACCTTGATTTGGGGAAGAAATAATGGAATAAACTTCCCAAAGAGAAGAAAAAATATGAAGGGAAAAAAAGGTTTTTTGGAATATAAAAGTACTGAGAAATAGACTGAGACTATATTTTAATACTGAATAACTTTTTAAAAGCATGAAAGTTTTTCTCCTTATCTTTGGAATATATGGGAGATGAATTTAAAGTATAAAAGTAACTTTTTATATATTTAGAAGTAATAAGAGGACATCTAGTGGCGAAAGTAAAGATTACACATTGGAAAGCTGAAAAAACTGTAGTGTCCTTGAAAGAACAGCTGCAAATTTATCTGACTATTCAAAAAAAGGGGGACAAAAAAGTATTCTGCTTTTATAAACTGAAAGAACAAACTTAGCTGTTTGCTCATAAAAAGTAGATATACAAAATGAGTTGATTTACAAAAAAATTCAGGATCAACACCAGCAACACCAGATGCAGGTCAGAGCTACATAGAAGCAATGCTACAGAGAGAAAAAACAAATGTAGCTCAAAAAAATCTTCAAGACATATTACAACCTATACAACAATCAATACAGGATAATCGTGAGGAGATGAGAAATAGGCACAAGGGGATGAACAGAAATCATGAATAGTGAATAGCTTAATCAGCAAATGCAAGACATAAAAGATCAATTTGATAACCAACAACAAATGATTGTTAAAAACAAACAAAGAATTGATAATTTGGAAGAAAAATCTGAAGAAACAGGAAAAAAGATGGAAATGTTGATTCAAGAAAATGCTAAGCTGGAACAAGCTAATCAAGACTTAGAAGGAATAGTGGCGGCACTAGAGATCGAAAAAGCGGTACATTATCTACGATTTCAAAATATAGAAGAGCAAAAAGAAGAAAATATAAGAAGTAATTACTAACTTATTGGCATAAATATTGAAGATTGATGTAGCAGAAATGCAGGATGAAATATTCAGAATGAATACAAATTACGCAAGAAGAAATAAACTGTAAGATTTATGAGAAAAATGATGAGAGAGGTGATATTACGAAGAGTGAAAGATCAGCTGTTGTAACATGGCCTTGCAAGAAAACAACTCGTGCTAGGACATTTCTCTCCATGTAGACTAGATAATCAGTTGCAA
>JANHFO010004976.1:19140-31305 GCA_032468095.1 Pareas carinatus
GTATTTGCTGGTAGAATGCGGTCCTGTAGATATCCAGGTCCTAAGCCATGGAGCGCTTTAAAGGTGGTAACCAACACTTTGAAACACACTCGAAAGGCCACAGGCAGCCAGTGTAGCTCGCACAGGAGGAGGGTCACATGGGCACAGCCACTGGCTCCCATAATCCACCATTATCTCCCTCTCCATCTGGAAGCACACATCCTAAATGTGATCCCGTTCTACTTGGGTTGCTTAGAGCAAGCCTACTGTTGAAGAATTAGAGTTCTGAGTACCCTTTGTGTAATTCTTTTCCAAAAGTCCATTAGGCTAGAAAGAGTGAGAGGGCCATGCTGCAACTTGGAAACTGTATTTCTGCACAAGCCAATGATTGATGATTGGAAGGAAATATAATAAGGACTTAGTTATAGAGTCCTTAGTGGATCGGCTCTTTTGTTGTGGGTCCTTTCATGTTTTTGTTCCGGTCATAGATACTAAGATCTATCTTCACCTGATAAAAATCTCTTTTCACCTACCTTTCTGCAGCCTATTATGAATTATAGAGCTTCCTTTATTAGTGGAAACATCCTTGGATATCATTAAGCTACAGGGCCGTGCTTCTAATGCATTGTAGTGACAGACATTTTTGCAGCCCCATTCCTTTTCCTGAAAATTTGCCCTCTGTAGAGGACAAGAATCAGGATGATATACAGTTTCCCAACTCAAACAATCGTGTCCCCAACCTTTCTCTTGCAATTAAAACCGTAGAGAAATCCGGAAAGATTTGGTGGTATCCACAATGAAGAAGGAATTGTATCCTAAGAATTGCAGGAGGGGCTAGCAACCAACGAGCCTTAACTGTTCTAGAAAAAAATAAGTGGAATTCAGAATGGGAAATTACCAGGATATCTCAGGACTGTAGTTGAAATAGAAAAGTTTAAAAAAACCTAAGCCATACAGATGAAACAAGGCAATGGCAAGCAACTTTGCAGAAATTAAAAGGCAAAAGTAAATTCTGACTCCTTAAACTGTCTGAAAAATGTTTTCTCCTTGCATTTGAGAGTGTTCTTCAGGGAAAGATAACAAGCTTCTGCATCCAACTAACAAGCGCATTTGGGCAATTGGAAAGGCAACCAAGGAGGTTACCCAATGGAATATTACTGCAGTTTGAGGAGGATTTTTCTAACCAGACATATCTGCTTTTAAATGGCAGTGTGAATTGCACTGCGGGGCTATTAGTCCAATAAAATGATAGTGAGCTAAATTGTACTACAGGGCAGTTATTACCCAGGTACAATAAAACAAAAGTTGACTCAAAGTAGATTTATGGGAACTTATGTTGACAGATCATTCTATTTTGGTTTACTTTAAAAATAAATATACCCCATTTCTATTGGCAAGGTATATTTTGATTCTGCTTTAAAGTAGCATCTAATACAAACCTGGAATTTCCTTTTCCAATAATGACATAGCTTTGTGATGTTCACTAGTCTAGAACAGTAGCACTTTTAGGACATGACAGCATTCGAGTACCACCAGTGGTACTTGATGACTTCAAAAGAAGAGGAGGAAAACAAGTGATAAATTGTACTCACCACACTTTTAATGGGAAACGTGCTGATCCGCCCTTCTTCCTCTCCCGCTATCCTCTCTCTCTCTCTTTCATTGCCTGCTGGATTCTCCTTCCTTGATCCCTCTGCTTGCTCCACAGAATCTTCTCTTCTCTTCCCTCTTTCTCCCTTGCCGTTGTTTTTTTCTCTGCCTCTCCCGCCCAAGCTGCCTTCTTTTGTATCCCCTCCTCTCTTCCCCTCCTCCTTTTTTCTTCTGGGCAGGCCACTCTCATCCCAAGGAAGTTGCTCCTGAGAATACTGTGTTTTCCCGAAAATAAGACCTAACCCGAAAATAAGCGCGGGCATGATTTTTCAGGCTGCTCGTCAATATAAGCCCTATCCCGAAAATAAGCCCTAGTTAAGATTGTCAGCCAGATGGATGCACAGCAACACCACCCACCGCCACTGCCTCCAAACTGCCTTGGGTGCGCAACTTCTCCTTGCTTAGGCCAAGTCACCTAACTGACAGTACCTTCCTCCGTCTCCTGCTCTTCCTCCTCTTCCTCCTCCAACGTCAGAGACTGAAGTGATGCCGTCACAGTTCTTGGTGTGTCGATTGCCTTTCCCAAGTCTCTAAAAGCAGGCTAAGATGCAGCGGTGCTTCCCGGTGGAAGTCCAGGTCAAACTATTTTAGTCTATTTTAGCATTGCTTTGGATTTGGATTGTCCCTTCTAGATAACTGGAGACAATCTGTGTAGAATTTGCATTATGTACACCAGTTTCATACCAATAAGATCAGATTCATCTAACATGCTCCAGTAGGGGTTATAATTTCCACTTATTTTCCGTCACTCTGCAAAAAAACTGCTGCATGCTATTAAATAGCACTTGCAGGAAATTTGGCTTCTACACTCACCAAATATAAGAAGCAGATGCTCAATTCCCACTAATGAAGTCCAGACTCAAAACTCAATGTGTTATGTGATCCTATAAAAGAAATCATATATTTTTTTTGCTTCAATATGGGTGATTTAGTTATTCTGGAATTCTTCTGAACAGCTGTCAAATCATTCAGGAATTTTATTCCTAAACAGAATCTCCTGAACAACTGCTGTATTTTATTTTATTTTTACTCAACCTTATATAGCTACCTTCTAAATTTGAATTTTTTAAAAAACAAATCTTCAAAATAGAAAACATGAAGAAGATTAGACTTTGAAACATGGGTTAAGTAAAACATTTGGGTAAAATCAGCCAACCAGCAAATAATTCTTCACCCTGCCCCCAATCTCCCAAAAAACTCTTCTTGAAGTTGAGAAATTCTGGCCTTGAGTTACAACCATAATGGAGCCTACCCATCAGGGATGTAGGTTGTGAGAGTCATCAATCACATAATTGGATGCATTTTTACAAGATCTTTTGTGCTGGTAGTTAAACAAACAGTGCAGTCGTTAAGCAAACCAGTGGTTAGCTATGGGTCAGATTTGCCAAAAACCAGAAATAATTGTCAGCTTTCAGCAAACCCCCCCCCTCCGCCATAAAATACGCTTATGTGACCATAAGATGTTGCAAATGGCTACAAATGTAGATCAATTACCCAGAGCCCAAAGTTCAGTCATGTGATTTAGGGAAGAAGAGCAGCTATTGTAATTTCAGAAGAGGTTATAAGTGTCCTCAGGGAGCTTCACCATAATTTTGAATGGTTGTCATCTGAGGACTACTTGCAATATATTTCAGTTTCACTGACACATTTGACACCTTGCTCTAAAACATTCTGATTACAAGCTACTTAAAATGTGGTTTACTTAGCATGATAGTTCGAAAGAGCTTATCAATGGTTTCTTATTAAATTGGAGGGAGTAACTCATCAGGAAACGACAGCTTTTATCCTAGGCCCTAAATTCTTCAATATTTTTTATCATTGGCGTGGATAAAAATTTTTAGAAAGCTAAGAGAATTCAAAATTGTGAGAGGTAAAAGAAAAATTAAGAATTCTTAAAAATTAACATTGAACAGAGACCAGTGCAATATTCTTCACTTATGGTACAGAAATCAATCACATTGACATAGGATGAGGGGAGGGAAGGAACTCTCTGGACTATGAATACTACTACGGAAAGTATATTTGTTGAATGTGAATGTGAGCACCATGATTTGGCTACAAGAAAAGATAAAAGTGCAGCAAGTGAATTAAAGTTCTAAATTCAAGGAAAGTAACAAGGATGGGAGTTGGCACAACTTTATAATGGTTCTGCTACTGCCTGAATGGACAATTCCAATCTGTAGTCATATGGGGGGTGGCGCTAATGCTCACAGTTGCTCCAATGTGGAATACCATAAGGCTAAAGACTCTGACTTCTGTATATTTAGCATCTTTAGGAAATTGCTAGGAGACACAATCTATTGCAATGTTTTTCAATCTCAGCAACTTTAAGATGTGTGAACTTCAGTTTCAACAGGGAGTTGAAACCCACAGATCTTATAAAGTTGCTGAGATTGAGAAGCATTCATCCGTTGGTTTGTATCTATATTATTCCATGTTCAGGGAACTTGACTATTTTTCCAGGTTTGGAATAGTTTATATGGCTTCTTTTTGGGGCATGTATAATCTGCTCACTATTGTTTGTCATTTCTGAAGTATAAATCTCCTAGAGTCATTGAGGGTTGAGTGGTCTTTAAATTGTGTAAACAAACAAACTAGTGACACTCATCCATAGAAACTGAGGCTAAGTTGGAAGTGCAATAAGAAGCATTAACAAGTGACCTGAGGCTGTCAGAATCTGCATAGGAAAAACAAGCTTAGATTAAAAATCCACCATGACTTAAACTGTAACCAGGCATATCAACTTAATGCTAGACAAAGTTCATCAGATTGGGTAGCCAATGTTGGTAATATGCATGCAATTCTTAAGTGGAAAAATAAGATTCTTTTGTCCTTATTTTTGTAGTTTTTTTTTACAGTGTCAGAAGGGAGAGAATATAATACCAAGTTTAATGGTATCTTTGTCTCTGGAAGACCTTCAGTCTCATTTATCCCAGTCTAATATAATACATCAGAGCTTTTTCTGTATTTGTTCCAAGGCTACTGAGTCAGACTGGATCTCATCTTTCAGTTGTGATTAAAGACAGGCAGAAATAGTGGCTTTCTGGGTATCAGTAATTCAGCTGAGATCATAAGGCTGGCATGCAATACTTAACACAAGAAAACAATCCATAGTGTACAATAGCACTATACTAATAGAAAAATTACACAAATACATATATTCTGTATAACTGTTTTACATAGTGAAAGGAAGTGTTCTACGTTCCTGCTATGCATTTGATTTCCTTGGACAGCTGACATTTTGATAGCAAAATGAGCCAATCTGGCTAACATATTTCCCACCGCTCCCTCTTCACGCAAGTCCAAGTGAACCAGAACAATGCAATTATTTTCCGATTTGTATCACTAGTTTTTCTGTATGGAGGTTAGGAGTGCATGTTCAGCAGTGATTTTAATTGCTGTTCCCCCCCCTCCATGAGTCATTGTTGACTCTTGATGACTGCTTGGCTAGTCCTTGTGATTTTCTTGGCAAGATTTTGCCATTGCCTTCTTTGTAGAGCTAAGAGAGAGTGCAAGGTCACCAGCTGGCTTTATGCCAAAGGCGGGACTAGAATTCACAATCTCCCGTTTTCTAGCCTGGTGCCTTAACCACTATATTAAAGTACCCTGATCTCTTCCCATCTTATCCTTATTTACAACTGTAAAAGATATGTCAATACTCAAGCAGTCTGAATCTGATCCAAATTCTAGGCATACTGTATCTATTAAAAAAGAAGTATTAAATAAATGTATCAAATAACGAAAAGCCTCCCTAGTGCATTCTGCTTGTTTGCGACATCATACTTTCCCACCTTCAGTCTATGTGAGCGATCACATTTTTCCTCATGTTGTTCAAAGGAAAGGCTACCATAGAACGTGATTTCTGCTCTGAGGTAGGTCTTCCCTCCCCAGAACTCCACTCCTTCGTGCACCCAGAGACATCTGAGGTACAGTATTTGGCTCTCAGACCGCATGCAGTTCTCCAAAAAATGACTGGATCATTGGCTACACATGCACGTTAAATAGTGAGAAAATGAAGACAGGGTCACATCCATTAAATCTAGCATTGCCAAGAAGCATTTTCTCAGCTCTGTTATCTCCTATCCATTTAGTTGTAAAGGGCATAGTATGAGTCACTGATATCCCACAACATGCTCTTTGTTACTCAGCCCTTCCTCAGAGAACATGCAAATTAACAAATCATCTGGTCGTGCTATATTTAGAGCAAAAAGAGTTGATGACATTTATGACAGATCAGACATATGGGAGACGAAATTTAGCTTTAAGTCCTGTGATATAAGGGAGTACAACATTTCTCTGTTATGAAAGTAATGAAGAGAGGTGATTTGCTGCACATTCTCACCAATTATAACTATTTAGAAGGAGCCCAGTTTAATTGCCATGTTTATTACACATACATAATAGTTGTTGTCCTCAACTTACAATCACAATTGGAACCAGACTTTTAGTTGCTAAGCAAGTCCCAAAGGTGCTTTTTCAAAAGGCAACTGGACTTTCTTGAGGGCTGACAAGAGTCCTTCTCTTTTAATATTAGTTAATGGTTCCATTCAGGTTCTTGTATTCCTTTGGGGGTGTCATGTCTGCCTTCCTCTACAGCCAGCTCTAAATTGCTTTAAATATTCTTGGGCAAGCAGTGTACACATGCACACCCACTCGTACAGTATATCCAGAATGAATACAAATGAAGGATAGCTGGTGTCATAAATCTTTCTTATGAACTGTAGAATATAGAAACCAAATAACTATTGAAATAAAAGGTAATATGGAGGCTTACCCAAAAAGTTAAATGGGCTTTAAAGTATGTCGATCTCAGAATTAAATTGAAAGGCAAAATGCTGCTGCCACTTAGTTAAACTGTAAATATCAATAGCAGCTGCGTACAATTGTTTCCAACACTCCTTTTAGCTATCTCCAAAAATGTACTGAGAAAATAGGATACTGTACTAATATAATGTAAAACATTTGTAATAAAGGCTGATGTCCCAGAAACCTGCTGGATCTTCACGCCCTGATTCCTGTCTCCTGCTTTGGGAGAAAGAAAGTTTCCACTTGCCAGGGACATTTTACTGACCCACCCCAAAACGTCAAGTGTCTAACAAAAAATACAAGTAGTCCTTACTTAACAATTGTCATGCTTAGTGAGCATTCCAAGCTATCACAAAAAGTAACTTTATGACTAGTCCTCGCACTTATGGCTGTCACAGTCTCCTGCAGTCACATGATCAAGATTTGGGTGCTTCACAACCAGCAGGCTTTTATAACTGTTACAGTATCGTGCAGTGACATGATCACCATTTGTGTTCTTCACACAAACTTCTCAGAAGCAGTCAGGGAAGAAGCCATCAGTAAAATCACAACAGCAGTCATGTGATGTCTCACTTAAGTACTGTGGGAAAAAGTGACGTAAGTCCATCACGGCCATGTGATGTTTCACTTAACAACTGGATCACTTAATGATGGAGTTGCTGATTCCAATTGTGTTTATTAAGTGAAGACTATTTGTAAAGTTCTCATAGTCTTTGGTGCTTTTCCGGCTATTAAAAAGTAAACATGCATATAGTAAAATTGGTTAAAGAGTATAACTTTCTGGCTACATAGAGGCATGTGGCCCAATGATTTAGCCCTTTCTTCCTGCCTTTAGTTACAATCTAATTTAAAAATTACTAAACACTAAACAAAAATCAAACTTTACTATTTTTTTAAAAAAAAGTTAAGACTAATAAGAGATTTTATATTTTAAGTATTAAAAAGGTAAATTTTCAATTTAAATATTTAAAACTCAACACAAGAAATCACAAAACAGTTATAAATCTTGATGCTGAAACTCAAGAATAAATAAATGCTGAAACTGTATCCAACTCTCTACCCAATATTGAGAAATATGAACGCGAGATGTGGTTTGGCAGTAAAAAATATATAAATGAAACTTAACCCAACATTCCCACCTAAATAGTTTACCTATTTCTACTAAAGACAACTTTCTGAACCAAAATGAACCTATGCTTCCAGGTTCCTGGACAATAGGTAATCCTCACCTCAGGATCAAAAGGGAGTCTAGAATTTCCATGAATGAAGGTGAATATATTTGTCCCAGGATAATGTTGGAGAATCCAGTCTAAGTCAGTCACTGGGACTAGAGACTTTGTCTTCTGAGCTTTCGGACTCATGCTGGAGCCCATTTCAGGGAACTTCTCTCTAGAGAGCTAGACATGATGGGCTCTAGCATAAGTCCAAAACCTCAGAAGACAAAACCTCTGGTCCCGGTGACTGACCCAGATTTGATCTTGTTCCAGAATTTCCATTGTAAGTCATGATGGTCATAAGTCAATGCACCCATCTGACTGACTCGATATTTTTTTTTTGCAGTGATAGTAAACTAAATGTGGTGGTCAGAAAGAAAGTTCATTAATTCCTGTGGGTATTTTTTTTAATCAGAAACCGACTGAAAGGCCAAAACCTGGCAAAACAGTTGTAAACCATGGTCACATGACCTTGGAATGCTGCAACTGGTCATAAATGTGAGTTGGTTGCCAAGCACACAAAATGGGGTTGTGTGATCACGGAAGGAGGGAGCGCTTTTGGAACTCTGGGACAGGGTCATAAGTACTTTTGGGAGGAGGTCTGTCATAACTTACTTAAGTGAAGACTACTTGTACTCTAACTTCTTGGAGATTCCAAATCCCCTTGAAGCTGATGGGGAGGACCGTGTTACTTATATAGCATTTCCCCTTCATTCTTGGGAGTTCTGTCCCCAGTTTTAAAATGGCCAAGTTTTTTTAAAAACTTCCGGCAGATGAAAAACAAGACTCCACTGTAATTTTACCATTTAGACCTTTTTAATAATAATAAATTGCAAACATTGAAAGAAGTAGTAATTCAATAAAAGCTTTATATTTTCTCACAACATATCTTGCTAATTGCTCAAATTTATTACAGGAAGGAAGAGGAGTCATTCAAAAAATGTTTGTATGAAGACTTGTCATTACTGGCAAAACCGCATGTATAGGTGAATTAACTAAAAATCAAAGACAAAAAACTATACTTTGTTAGTTTCTTTCCAAAGAAGTAAATCTTTAGCACAAAACATTAAGTCTTTGTCATCTTAATTTATATAACTGATGAAGACTCATATCTTAAGCTGAGCAGTCTCTCCACGAGAGGTGCCTACCTTTTTGACTCTATCATGGGGTCATCTGGATTTTTGTTGCTATAGCAGTCTAAATATCTATATAGGATTGTCTGTCTTGTAAAATCTCCCATGGAGATTCTCTGCAACTCAGAAACATCCATGCTATGTTTTGCTGTGATATAATAAATCCATTTTTGCTCCCACACCAACATTGAGGAAATGCATTTTCTAATTCTCATAATGACTGGGTTTTCTTCCACTTTGAAAAGATATTTACATTCAGAACTGTAGCTGTCCTGTTGCATTACTGTACTAGTTTTTCTTTTGTGCAAGCAAGAACATTTATCTGCCATTTGTTCTCTTTTTAATTTATTATAATACATAACATATACACATATCTGCAAATCCTATCTCTCAATATCCCTTTAACTAAAAAGTGATATAGGTTTTTAAGAAATAAACTATCAGATGTTCCTACATGAAGAATTTTTGCTGCAGTCCCATTTCCTTTAATGAAATGAGAAATTACATTAAAAGTGCAGGAGAAGGAACAATTTTAGCAGCAAGGTAAAAACTATACCCTTAATAATTTGTTTAATTGACTTGGCTCGGCACAGGCAACATTACTGCCAAGAAGCCTATTTCTAATTAAGGCATTCACTTTTACTTTTAACACTGCATGTTTTTTTTTAATCATGAGGACAATGGCTGCAAATTTGGAAGAGAATGCATTCTCATCATAAGGAAATAGGACATTCTTGGGTGTTTTATCAAAATAATGGATATTATTAATCTTAAATTTTTAATAAACTTACCATTTTATTGGTCAGATTTTAAAGGTATCAGTCAGAAATTGACAGTGACATAAATTAGAAAATTGTATAATATATTCATATATACCATTCTGAAATCTGATATATTACTGTTATCAGAAATGTCTTGATTAAAGTATGTTTTAGTTGATGGCTGTTTTCTTCAAAGTTCTGTATAGGTAGAAAGGTGTAATGTATTCCTTTAAACAGCATGCTCTGGGAATATCTTATGTAATCATTGCCTCCTTTTTAGTACTATTCTGGAGTAAATACTTGTTCATTACATGTGTGATAATGGCATGTGAGGCACAACTGTGTTCCATTCTGAACCCGGGAAAATTTAAAGCTATAGAAAGTTACAGTAATTTCCCATAATGTCAACAATTGTTAAACTAATTTTATATAATTCCTGGATTGCCGTAATAAGCTTTCAGGTGGCTCATATAAAGTGACAACAAGACCATCCCATGTAATTACATACATTATGTCACCTGAGATGACATCAAGATGATTATATGCACATAGACATAAGTCATTCCACTGAAGACATTTTACATTAAACTCAAAATAAAGCTTTAGGATTTCTGATTGATATGCATAAAGTTCTGCCAAGTCAATTGCATGTGTCTAATGCTGGACCTTACTAATAATTAGCAGCAGTAATCAAAGCGTAATATTTACACGGACATTTAATACCTGATGACTAATGCCAATTCTCACCATTTCCCACTTAGTTTATATCCCTATCTTTAAATTGGCAGCATCAATGTCACCAGACACATTCCGTATATTAATAAATTTATTTTCAGTTTCATCATTTATCATCAGACGTCGCAAGTGGCAAGAAACAGGGACAATATTTTTTTCTGATATTTTCACCAGCTCTCCTGTAATTATCATGCTCAATCCGAGGTTAACCCTTTACCAATAAATGCCAGTGTTTCCCAGGACAGAAATGATAATTTGCTCCAAAATGTAAAAAAGGCAAATATCATACTAGTAAACAATACATTATTCTTCCTAGATGCTGAGAAGGGACAACAACCCAATAGTTCACTGGAAAAGCATTTGCAGAATATCTATAGTAGGTTCAACCCAAACTGAGGTCCTATAGCTGAAGATCCTTCACCCGCTTCAGCATGACATAATGTATCAAACTTTGTTTCTGGTCTTTCGTTTTGGTTTAAGTGATTGGATAAGATGCTGGTGGCCTTTTTGACCCTTTAATAACAAAATATTGCAGGTAAGAAAAAAATGGGTAACGGGAAGCCAGAAGTAGAACAAATGGACAATATTAAAATAAATGGATGTGTAAGAGCAGAACAGAGTATGGTAGGAGGATGCTGTGACACGTTTCCAAACCTTTGATGAATTTACAGAAATCAAGGAAAACCTGATACAGGGGATTAAAAAGAAAGACACCAAATAATTGGACAATCCAAACAGAGAACTTGGAAGAATAGGTCAACAGTAAATGACATTTACCTATACTTTGCAGAAGTACGTGAACTTCCTGAAGGTATGGTACTATTTTTTTTGCAGTCTTTACTACCTTTTATTTTACCAATAATGGGTTTAAAACTTTGTTTGCCCTACAAAATTAAATGCTGGCTATATAATGTGCTCACCCAAGCAATCTATCCATAACTGTGTGCAGACAAAAATTAGTCTTATAGAATGACTGTCAAGCGCCAGGAAAATTAGGATATTCAGGTAGTTAAAATGAGTATAGAGATTTATTGCAAGCTTAAGCTCTCTATAGGAATCCAACCTACCTAACAGTCAAGCAAAAGGAGTGGGAAATAAGAGAGGCATTCAAAGTGAGCTGGACTTAGATCTCTTGAGGGACCTGGTGACTTATGACATGTTTGACCCCTTCCTCAGGCTCAGCCTGGTCATCTCCTACATCAGTGCCTACTGCAACATGAATTTTCTGAGAGAAATTTTGTCAAATAGTGATTCTTGAAGCAGATGGCCCTTTGCTAAATTTTCTGAACAAGTTACAAATCTCCTCCCACTTGCTTTTACAATTTAAGACAATATGAAGGGTCCTCCTTTTTATCACACCTCATTCCTTCTGAAATTCACCTGTTATCTGTTGCCTAGTCTGCAGTTCTTCTACCTTTCTCCCAAGATCATTACAATTTCAGTCCAATAATCTGCCTAGTCCTTTTTATACCATACTCTGTAAATACAGAAACCAACCAACCATAGTATTTATGTGGGAGGGATAAAAACTGCTATATATTGAAAGTAGCATAAAATAGTGGTGATGTAGAGCCAGCAGTTCTAGGACTACCTATGCTTCCTGAAAAGCTTCCAAAAGTTGCTCTCGGCTGCAAGTTTTAATTTGACAGGAGATGAAAAATAATACATATATTAGATTATTGATTTTAGTTGCATGTACCAACTCGTTTTTACTAAATAAAAATTATTTTTCCTGGATTTTTGAAATCCAGTCTGTCACAGGCAAAGGGGATTCTTTTTAATTATTTTATTATTTATATATTTTTATACTGCCCTTCTCCCCAAAGGGACCCAGGGCGGTGCACAGCCATCTAAAAACAACAGTCACAAACAATACAATACAAAAAC
>JANHFO010004976.1:48667-64806 GCA_032468095.1 Pareas carinatus
TTGGATTAAAAGGATGAAAAAAGGAGACATTTGCCTCCTCCCATAAAAGGGGCCGTACTAGGGGTTGTAACATGATTCAATTATATATATATATATATATATAGGGTAAGAAAGAAGATGGAAAAAAACTGGCGAGGCAGCATAGAAGAATTACAAATACAAGACAACATCTTAAGTCCTCATCAATTTTCTGTAAGTGAGACAGTAGATTAATAACCATCCATTTTTGAATTAGAGCCACCATATTATATTTACGATATTTCTGATTTATCTTAATATTCTGAAGGAAACACACACACACACCCCAAGAAAACAGTGGAATATAATTTATACAGAAATATTTGCTTGTTTGTCTGTCTGTCTATATCAACAATATTCTTCATCATTTTTCTTATCTGTTACTTGTGTATATTTTCTTCTTTCAGAGCTTTATTTCTTTAAATCATGCTTGCCAAAACTGATATATTCTGGATATGTATGAGCCAACAATTCCCATTTTTCTTACTCAGCATGACCAGTTTTATGATGTGGGATTAGCAGCCTGGAGTAAAGTTACATTTAAACATCACTCCAATTGTCCTGGGAATATAGAATGATAATGATTTAAAACAGATTCATATTTTCCAGCTTATTTTGCTTTTTAAAAATCAATTACTCATTCAAAATTTTCTACCAAGAATGCACAGAAAATTGTGAGCTGACTCAGCTTAATGAACCAGCCTAAGCTTTAAAAGATAGAAAAGAACCTCATTAACATACTTAATAGAAGAATGACTCTTCTAAATTAAATTGGCATTTCTGTGAGGAAATAAGATAGAAACCCTGACATAGCAAGAGCAAGAAAGATATCACTTAAGATTTTAGACTCACAATTTGGCTAACCCAGATATTCCATCATCTTACCTATGGGAGCGTTCGGTCCAGGCTGTGCTTCACTTGCAACAGGAATTCTGCTTCTTCCAGCATTGCAAACTGCTCTTTTAAAGAGCAGGGAGTTGGGATTGCCCTACCCACTCAAGAAGAACCTCCCATGGTTCTCCAGTAACACCCTGTAATGTCACTGATGTGTACTCACCTCAAGCCCTAAAAGTCTTCCCACCCACTCCTTCTCAATGTTTTAATGGTTATAGGTGACTGTTGCTTCCTGGGTAGGAGGATTGTTTAATTAATATTACTTTTCTTAAAGGCGGTAGATCTGGGACTCCTTTTTTTGGTGGAAAAAATATGCTGCTGATAGAATAGGACGATGATGGTGAACCTATGGCGCGTGTGCCACAGCAGACACGCAGAGCCCTCTCTGCTGGCACGTGAGTCAAGTTGCCCCAGCATCGCCCCAGAGCTGGGCATGCTCAGAAAGAGTAGTGGCACTGAGCAATGACATCATTGGGCCATTTGCATGCTCAGAAAGAATAGCAGCGCCAGGCAATGATGTCACAAGCCACGACTCATTAGTCGTGACTCATTCAGGCACTCGGTGTCTAAAAGGTTAGGCATCACTGCAATAGGACTTCTTATTCACCAGGTTTCCATTTGGAATAAAAAAGTAGCTGGTAAGCCAGGATAAATGCGATCTGATTTAAAGCTAAATTTAATCAGTATAATTATTATTCAGTCATTCAATTTCTCTTATATTAAACATAATTTAGTGGCAATGTTTGGATATCTTTGGGGTCTTTATGTGGACCTAGGTATGTGGTTTATGCATCTCTGCATTAAACCATGGTTTGTTTAAACAAATAACAGAACAACAGAGTTGGAAGGGACTTTGAGGGTCTTCTAGAATAACCCCTGCTCAGGCAGGAAATTGTATACCATTTCAGACAAATGGTTATCCAATCCCTTCTTAATAAATTCCAGGGTTGGAGCATCCACAACTTCTGGAGGCAGAAGTCTTTGCACAATATACTATGCTATAAATATGGGATAAAAAAACCAACATTGTCAATTTTATTATGCAAGTCAGAATTGATCAGCCTTTAGGGAGACAGTGCACTTTTCTAATGTACAGATTCAAACAAAAGCTAGATGGCATTTTTTGGAGGTGCTGAGATTTCCTCCATTAATTTAGACTTGGCCTAAATCTGGGGTTCTCAATCCGCAGCATGCTGGTAACCAGGCCATACAAAGAAGCCAAGCCCCATTCACAGGATGCAGGCAGCACATGAAACCACGCCTCTTCCAGTCAATGGGAAACCCTTTCTCCATGGAACTAGTCCCTGGTGTCCAAATGGGTGAGGACCACTGCCCTAAATGAATCAATGATTTTATGGCAGCTTAAATCTGGATTCATAAATCCTACTAAATCATGGTTTCTTGAAACTCTGCAACAGCAGATTCACAATGATGAACAGTAGTTTAGGCTACAAGGCAAAATAAATGAACCCCACTGTGACATCACGTGATATGAGAACCTACTCAGTGACTGGCTGACAGCCTGAGCCAATCCATTTCCATTGCTTCTTCTCAGTTTCTCAATACTTTCTCTGTTTTTCATACATCTTCCACACTGCCTGCAATAACAGACCTGTCTCAAAAATAAAAAAATATTAAGACATCAATATTTTGATGGCAATGATAACAAGACATTACTAAAGAAAATCACAATCAAACAAAAAAAGCCCCTTTGAACACAAAAGTAGCATAGAAGGACTTCAGCCTCAATCACTTTTAAGACGTCATCTAGTATTTAAATATAATCTTTTGATTATCTTTGCTTTAGTGTCATCACTATAATTTCCCAGATTCCTTTGTGGAGAGACTATTTCACTGATATCAAGATAGGTCATTTAGAATTTTTTTTTTAATTGTTGTTAGGTTCTGATAAGCTAATCAACCCTAGATTTTTATCAGACTGCTGCTGTGGAACGATTTGGCACTATATTTGTCCCTGTGTGTTGAATGCTGACATGCAAAGGATTCCATAGAGGAAGGGAAGCAAATGAAGAATGTAGCATTGCATTAACACAAATTCCTTTTGCGTGTGCATTGTGTTATTGTACATGTATATAAATTAGTACAAATTTGTGTTGTAATGGTGCAATGTTGCCTTCATCCTGTTAATGAAAGTGTTGAAGGCCATGGATGTATCTGATGCAGACACAATATTTGTTTTACATACTACTCCGAATTAAAAGAGACATTATAGGAGCATTGTGATTGGCTGGATTGTCAGTTTCATTCAACTGATCTGAAGTGCCACATGGGTGCTTGGCTTTAGAGAGTAGGCATTCTCACAATAGTGAACTTTTTCAGATGAGAAAGCTTTTATGCAATCTTCTCTTGTCCCTGGCATTCTATAATGGCTTCATCCTTCTACACTTTTTCACTTTTGGTCCTTTGCTACCTTCGCATGGCAAACCAGATTACAATCCAGATTTTTCTAATCCTTTGTTCCTGAAGAATCCAGTGTGGCTGAAGCACTAAACTAGAAGAGTTTGCAACAAACAACAACAACAGTACACAACACTCTGGGTTTTTTGAGTACAAAATCTATAGCCTCTCCTATTTCTCACCTTTGGGAATTTTGCTTCAGTAATAGACAGCTTTCACTGTCTATTGGGAACATGAAGATATTCATTAGTCCTGATCCATGTAGTGTAAGTAATAAGTGAATCCACCATCATGGATCATCTAAGCTTAAGGAACTAAGCTCAGGAGCAGCTGTTTCCTGCGCCTCGAGCATCCTCTTACCTGAACGACATACTTTTCAGGAATGGGCCTGGTTATGTTGGGTGGCTTACAACATTCAGACCAAGGGTATTACAATAAAATTAACAAGACACTCAAAATAAAGAGGGCAAGTATGATGAAGTGAAGGATCTTAACTTTTTCTTGCCAAAGGTTTGGGTGAGGAGTCAGATCTTCATGGGTCTTCTGAACCACAGTTGAAGAATGGTACTTTGGTGGCTTTGAGATGCGCAGACTTCAATTCCTAGAATTCTCCAACCATCAGATTTTTCTCTAAATGCTGAACTATATCATTAAATACAGTAAAAGCAATGTAAAGCACATCAGGTTTTCTGTAAGAATCACTATTTCAGTGTTTTCAAAGAGAAAAAAGCACCTGTGAGCACACTTCTACCTGTGGTTTCAGTACACAAAGAATAGGAGGATTTGCCAACCAAATATAGCACTGTGATGCCCAGTGACCATTTTCCCCCCTGTAGTGTAAATTCAGCAAGATTCCCCCCCCCACCCCAATTATTTAGAGAAAGTTAAATCAGTAATATACAAAAAAGTCAAAACAAGAAGAACAAAATACAGGTGAAACTCAAAAAATTAGAATATCATGCAAAAGTTCATTTATTTCAGTAATGCAACTTAAAAGGTGAAACTAATATATGAGATAGACTCATTACGTGCAAAGCGAAATAGTTCAAACCTTGATTTGTCATCATTTTGATGATTATGGCTTACAGCTCATTAAAATCCCAAATTCACAATTCACAAAAAATGAACTTTTGCATGACATTCTAATTTTTCGAGTTTCACCTGTATATCCAGAAGAACGTTATAGATGCAACTAAAAAAATCATTTTGGGAAACTATACTACTGGGAAAGAGAGAATAATTGAATTCACACATACTTTCATTAGCTACTATTTATTGAGTAAACTACAACTCACACAGCAGCATGATAAGTCATGAGCAGACACTTCTTCCTCTTATCAAAATGATGAAAGCAATGTTGTGATGCAAACTTCACTCCTTTGGGACATGCCTATGATATCACAAAAAACTGTGCGGGTGGACAGCAGAAGACTGTTTTCCTCAGTTGGATCTTCTTAACCAACCAACGGGCTCTGCTTCAATAAGCCAAACCACACCAACCACATATCACTTGTGAAATCTAACCCATTTTTCCCATTATACCCTTATTCCCAAAGTAAATAATGTTTTCTAACAATGCTCTCATTATTTTTCAAAGTTTCTCTCCAATTAACACAAACTAAGTAAGCAAAAGACTTCTAATAGACAAGTAGTACCAAAATTTGATCCTTTAGAATATATCCAATATGATTCTTTACTCCAATAAACACAGCTTTCTATTAGACCTGTTTATGACAACAGTAATCTGATAAATACAAAGCAAAGTGCCAAATCTGGCAAGAAAGGGACAGGCCAATTCAAGGATGGTTAAGCTTAATAGTACAGCTAGTCCTGGAGTCCTGACTATTTGTTCAGTGACCATTCAATAATATGACAGTGCTGAACAATGGCATTTACAATGGGTCCTCATAGTCCCAGTCATCACACTGAGCTGCTGTCACGTGATCAAGGTTCTTGACATTCTCTGTCAGATTCCCACAAGCAAAGTCAATGAGGAAGTCAGACATTATGGTCATGTAAGACTCTAGATTAATGAACCACACAGTCTTCATTTAACGATGGCAACGGGGACTTTTGGAATTGCTGTCATAATCCAAGGACTGCCCGAGTTGTGATCCTATGCACTGCTAGCAGTAAAGCAGAACAATAAAACAGTAACAGCAGAAATAAACTAATAAGACATGGTTAAGTTGTGGCGTTTCTGCAGCACTTTCAGAACTGAAGAGTTGTAGATGAATTGCAGGCATGCTTTCTTAGGTGTGAGAGTATTGTGTGAAAGGTGAGGTTTATTTATTGAATTTAGTTTTTAGTTTGGTTTTGGATGTTTTTGTTGACACTGTACTGATTTTGTAAGCTGCTTACTGTCATTAATAATAAGTAAACATATCCCATTACTTCTTATAAAGAAAAATCATCCAATAATACCAATGACAGTAGATATTTCAAAAAGATATGAAAGGATTCAGCTTACATTTTCCAGAGCTGATTAAGATAGAAGTAATTAAGCCTTGCTTCCCATAGGTTTTAATTTTCTCTTTATATCAGGTATTACATTTTCCTATGGCAACACGGTGCAAACTACACTTTAGCCAGAGACAGAAAAAACTATTCCAATCACACAGCAACGTATTCATTCCACACAACTGCACACAATACATGTGATTTGCTGCCTATGGAGGGTAACAAACATATTTCAAGAAACCTGCCTAGACAAAAACCAAATGGTCCCCACGACAGGCAGACAATGACTTGATGGGAAGCCTATTTTTAAGCCCAAAGGGTGCGAAATATGAAAGTAGAAAAAACGTTATTTTCTGAATGTCCACCTGGCATCAATAATTTTAGGTGGAAGACTACAATCAGCAGAATTAGAAAAGATGCGTATCACTGTCAGAGCCATTAAGTAGAACAGACCAAGAACTCAGCTTCACAGAAAGGTTAAAACTACTTTTGAGATTGGGTGTAATTAACCGAATCTTGCAAGCTCTCTCCTCTTCTTCCTCTCCCCCCACTTTTGCCTAGGCAATAGCTCCTGCATACCTCCATACAGGTCAACGTCCTTACTCACTACACCCATCCTAAATATTGACCATTTTAGCTATAACAGAAATAGGATAGAACTTCATGAGGGAACTTTCTGTCCTAGGTGTTCAAGATAATCCAATGATAGTTTTCATTTCTGCAGCTCTAAATGGAGGGCTATAAACTAAGTGGGTTTCTAAAGGCTTAGAACCAAATTCCTTGTTATAATGGAGCAGATTCAAGACAAATACTAATAGTAAACAGATTTCTTGCCCTAGTCCACAAACCATTTTTGAATATATAGTCACGGGTCTCTATTTGTCTTCATTGAAAGATAGCCTGAAGATAGCTTAGCACTTGGGAACTGGTGCTTTCTAATATCCTCCTCAAGATGTTGTACTGTGCGCAACATGAGATACCATGACATGCATTCAGAAGCCTTAAATGACACATTTCATGTGAGCAAACTTATAGTTATACTATTCAACTGATTTCCTGTGGGACCAGGCTTTCTCTGCAGACCCAGCTTCTTTTGACTGGAAAGGAAATCAAAATCCCAGCTTCTACAATCACTTTTTATTTTAATGAGGTATGAACTGGTCAATCTACAGAGCGCAAAGCCTTAAAATTACATTTATTTTTAACACATATAATAAAACAGCTCATCAAAAATAATTTGTTCTTCCACAGCTTGACAGCAGGAAATTTCCTCTCTGACTGCTGTTTTCCTGAACCCCTTAACAAGTTTTATCCAGTAGCTGCATGTGACCTATGCAAATTATGATGATCACTAGGTGGCAGCCAAGTGATACAATAATCTTTAACTCTTTTCTGCCCTCTAGTGACCGAAAAGGTCTACTTGTTGATCTACAGATTACAAAGCATTAACACTGATTAGCTCATTCCTGGCTTAATTATGAACATGCAATTTAAAGGACTTGCTGCTGCAATTCTATCCCTAGTGTAGTTGGGAATTCCCCTCCCAGTGGCCGCTGCTCCCAGGAGTCTTGGCTTCTTGCTTCCCTTCCCCACAATGTGTCCTTAGGGTTGTTTACAGCTTCTACATCACTCTCCATGGCTAAACCCTTTTCTCAAATTCCCAAGAATACTTTCCCACTTGTTGCATCATGGCTGTACAAGCCATTAAATGGTAATTAAAAAAAAAACCTTAAATTTTGCTGCCATCTAATGGCTGTTAGAATGAACATGCATACAACTAACCTATCATTCAAGGATCTAAAAGAAAAGGGACAACAGGACACCATAGAATTCATTCCACATGTACATTAAGCATGTGCACTGGGGGTAGCATGATTCAGAATGAGATGATTTCCTGGCAGCTCTACAATGGGGCGGGAGCTTTAAAAAGTAGATGTGTGGACGTGGCCACAGACACGTTTTCTACAGGATAGAATGGTAACTGACATGGGCTGATCTACATTGAATTTCTGTTTTTCTACCAAGCCCTCTTTGTCGAATAAAACAAAATGCAGCCTAGTGAATAAGACCTCAAAATTGTGTGTTATGTGTCCCATCCATCAGGCACCCAGATTCGCTAAATAGGCATGAGAGGAAAATGAGAATTTGTCTTTCAAAAAGGGGGATCCAACATAATATATTTAAGAATGGGAGTAAAAAAGAATAGTGGAAGCCAGGGGAAGATCTTAGATAAATATCATCATGACACAAGTCTGAATTCAACAAGCCAATTTGATAGATAGCATGATAAGACATGACCGGTTCCCTTCCTAAAATAACCAGCTGGCTTCATACAATAACCTGTCTATAAATATTTAATCAGCCACAATTTGCTGGTTTGCATGAAAGTTTATGGTAAAACCAAACATATCACATTTGACTTAGTTTAGAACAGTGGTCCTCAACCTTTTCGGCACCAGGAACCAGCTCTATGGAGATCTTTCCACAGACCGAAGGAGGCGTGGTTTTGCATGCTGCCTTCATCCCACAAATGGGGCTTGTTCGTGCGGCCCGTTTGCTGGCATGCTGAAGAGCAGTGCTGGTCCACGGACTAGGGGTTGGGAATCCCCGGTTTGTAAAGTGAACCAGATTTCTTGTGTGTATGAAATTCTGGAACTGGAATCCTACTGCAGGCTAGCCTTTTAATACTTTGGCTGTGGAGCTCTTCGATAAAGGCAGAAAACTTTTTAGAATATTCATCGTATTCTTGATCTCTTGTTCTAATTCAACATAATAAGTCTATCAGAAAAACTTAAGACTCTTAAGAATTTCCCTTATTTGAGCTGAAGCAAAAGTACCTAGATATTTCACTTTTTACTTTTTCCAGAGTATAAAATTCTTCTAATTGCAAGACAGAAAAACATCATCTGAGTAAAGTATGCAGTAGGAATAGAATGCCAAGGAAAATTTCCCTCTCTGCTAACCATTAGAAGACCACACCAAACAAATACAGTCATGGTTGGAATTCTGACAACATCAGAGAAACATAATACTGCTAGGTTTTATTCTTGTCTTCAAAAGACATACTGGAGTCCTGGCATGCCTAAGACATAAATGAATTCTTTCCTATCGCTACATCCCACATAACAACATAACAGACCAAAGCCATTTAAAGCTAAATTCTTTGGCATAAATTCCTCAAGTTGACATAGCTTGAACTCAGCCTTCAAAGGAAAACATGGGAGCAATCTTCTTCCTGTTGAATGTCCATTAATCAGGCAAAGAATCCTTCTGAGGTTTTCATTAACAGTATAAATAAAAACTGAAGGTACTCTGAAGATGCTCTATGTGCATACATCATGGTAAGCAGAAGTTGTTCAAACAAGGATGCTAAACTATAAACCCTCTATTTTCAAAGCACAATGGCTTAATGCATTGTGAGAATGCACTTCATGTAAAAAGCTTTTATCCATTTATCAGCTCAAAAATAAGTATGAGAAGTAAATAAGTACATGCAGTTAGATAAATGGCTGTTATTGGCTTTAATTCTGCATCTTTTGCAAATAGTTACATATTAAGGAATGGAACTGCTTCTACAATTAAGCTTAAATACATTACTCTTCTGCTGAATTTAAAAGATCCAGCAGTTCACAGCAGTTTCTGTGTGAATGAATGCATTTAGCATTAAAAATAGTAGAACCTATTTCTATCTCTTGCTATCTTCCAACAGTAAGCAACAATATGGATTAGTAACACAGTTTTTAAGATAAGAGGTAAAACTCAAAAAATTAGAATATCGTGCAAAAGTTCATTTATTTCAGTAATGCAACTTAAAAGGTGAAACCAATATATCAGATAGACTCATTACATGCAAAGCGAGATAGTTCAAGCCTTGATTTGTCACAATTTTGATGATTATGGCTTACAGCTCATGAAAACCCCAAATTCACAATATCACAAAATTCGAATATTACATGAAATCAATAAATTATTATTGATTTCGTGTAATATTCTAATTTTATTATTATTAAATTCTTATTATAATGCTAGAATCTAGTTAGCCTGAGGATGGTTCCCAGTTTAGAGCATTTGACAACTATTGGCAAATGGAGGGTGAAGAATTTTTTTAAAAAAAGAAGTTATGATTTTTGAAATTTACAGTTATCTAGCCACACCACTCACGTTTTGAAGTGCCTTGTTTCACTTCCAAAAAGATCCTCAACCAGCTGAAGAAGGATGATTTTGCACTCCAGAAAACACAGCAAGACATTTGAGAGGAAATGTTCACATAACATAACTCAACATTTCTGAAAAGCTTTAACGCACAGAAAAAGAGTACGGATTTCTCTTTGTTCCTTGTGCTTTATATTCAGCACAGGTCTCAAATTTCAGGATTTGATTTTTCTTCTTCTCCCTCAGAACAGGAGAAAACTCACTTTGCTAGCAGGAAAAAAAAATCATTGTATTACAAACTCTTCTAACTGAACTCCCAATATTGGTGCCCTGCAGCACAGTGAAGTGATGTGTGATGTTAAAAGTGCTGAGCTTGTATTTAGAAGAAACCAGCAAAGGTGCTGCATAGGCTCGCTTCCTCATAGCTGAATGCTCCTCACATATTCTCCAATGCTTCACAGATGAAAATACAGATTCTCCTGAGTACATTTAATACCTGTATTATAATAACAAGGATCACTGCCTAAACACATAAACACACCCTTTGCGCATTGCTGAAGGCCGTTCTCCATCTGTTGTACACTAAACTGACCATAACAGTTTACCTTCTTTAAAAAAAAGAAGAAAAAAGGATCTTGTCATATTTATTGGGAATAAAGACTGAACCTCAAAAATATTGTTTTGCAGAAATCCTAACCAGTTTGAGATAGAAATAGGACTGTGCATATGAGACATGTCATTAAGATTTTTGCTCATGCTTGAAAATCGCCCATAAGCACTTTATATGGCCAAGGTACCATATTTTTCTTCCAATATGATGCCCCCATGTATAGAACGCCTTACTTACATATGACTCATGATTGGAGGAAACCTGTTGGTCTTGGCTTGTTGCAACCGTGCTTCTCCTCGGCTCCCCATGTATAAGATGCCCCTTTGTTTTTAGGTAAATATTTTAAAGAAAAAATATTGTCTTATACATTGAAAAATGCGGTATATCATTGTTAAAAATCCATTACTTTCTCACAAACAGAATTTTTTTTCTTCAACAAATGACTACAAAGAAATGAAATAAATTGGAGAAGATACCTGCTGCTACTTTGGCCATCTTCAGAAATCCCTAGCCTCGCTTTGTCTGGGAGCTGAGGAGATTTGCAACAACAACAACTCTTTTTTTCTTCTGCCTGGAAAAGTTCAAATGCTGTAAGAGAATTCTCCCAGGAAGAAGAATCCTAAATCCACAGCAAAGGGCTTCTGAAAATTCAGGAACCTTCTCCCATTTCAGACCACCTTTAACGAAGAGGTACTGACTTCCTTTGCATGTTCTGGATCTGTCTGTGAAGGGGGAAAAAAATCTTCCCTTTATTCAATAAACGAGGTAATCTGTAAAATCAATTTCCAGGCTAGGAAGAGCCAAGGATTTAGTAAAATTCTCTACTACATGTAGTCCTCGACTTACAACTACACTTGAATCCAGAATTTTCATTGATAAGCAAGGTGGTTATTAAGTGAATTGCACCAAATTTTATTACCTATTTTGCCATGGTTGATAAGCAAATCACTTCAGCTCTTATAAGTGAATGATGTAGTTCTTAAGCAAATCTGGCTGCTTAATGCAAAGTTTCGCTGTGCAAAAAGAGCCGTGGTGGCGCAGTGGTTAGAATGCAGTATTACAGGCTATTTCTGCTGACTGCCAGCGGTTTGATCCTGACCATCTCAAGGTTGACTCAGCCTTCCATTCCTCCAAGGTCAGTAAAATGAGAACCCAGATGGTTATGGGCAATATTCTGACTCTAAACGGCTTAGAGAGTGCTGTAAAGCACTGTTAAACGGTATAGAAGTCTAAGTACTATTTTATTATCAGAAGCTGACTGAGATGATTGCAAATGGTGATCACATGACCTCAGGATACTGCAAACTTTATAAATTCATGCTTGTTGCCAAGAGCCTGAATTCTGATCATGTGACCATGGGGATTTTGTGAGGGTTTAAAGCACAAGGAACTGATCATCACTTTTTTTTCAAAGTGCCATTGTAACTTTGAATGGTCACTAAATGCATTGTTATAAACTGAGAATCGCCTATATATCCTTTGCCTTTTAAAAACAGTAAGTGAGCCATTTTCACTATGGAAGCCACAAAGAGCTTGGAAACTAGACAGTAGAAAAAACCTGAGTCCCATGTAGTAATTGGAAGGGGAATTTAATTTTTCAACTATTCACAATTTTTGCTTCCAAACATTGCTTACATTTAAAAAAAACAATAATAATGGTTTATATGCCAAGAGTAATTTGGCAAGAAAGTGCCAGGGGAGAAGCATTGAGTTTTCCCATTGATAGTTTCAAATCAGCCTATTGAAGCCCATCTGACATTTTAAAAAGATATTGCAAGAAGTAAGTACGTTCACTTGTTATAATAGTATAATTCTATACATGTCTAAAATGCCCATATATCCAATAGGGTTATTGACAGGGCAACTTGTATTTAGTGAGAGCAATTAATCAACAGAACAGCTTGCTTCCCAGAGTTGAGGAAACTCCATCACTGGACGATTTTAAAAGAGATTGGACATCCATTTGGGATGGTGTAAGCATCCTGTCTTGAGCAAATGGCTGAATAAGATCTCTAAGGTCCCTTCCACCCCTATAATACTATAAAGATGTTTCTAAAGAACACTTGGTAATTTCAGTAAAATCTTTTACAGCCTCCAACTGAAATCACTGATCTACAGCCCACAATTCTAGCTGCTTGCATGGAACCTATGCTCTTGGCATTATTTGTGTACCATTAGAATATATAATATTTTGGCTATGGTAGACCCATCCCTGCTAAAATTCTCCATCCTAGCCGCTCTGCAGCTTGCTGTCTCTGGGAATTTCAACAATCCCAAAAGCACACTTGCGTCCCCCTCCCCAGCGGATCTCTTTCAGTTGGCTTTTAATTCTTAATTAATTTTAGTTCTCATGTTAATTCTGACTTTTAAAGCCTTGTTAGCTGCCTTGAGTACCCACTTGAGTAGTGAGGAGAAAGGCCTCAATCAAAGAACCTTTTGTTTCACATGATCTATAAATTACATGGTCTCATCTGGTATGGAGAGCACTAATGTTTTATTGAATGGTCTATACATCTTTGATTTAAAGTACACATTTTATTTTCAAACAGAAACATCCCCAGCCTCCAATACTCTCTTTTCAGATGGAAATAAAACCTACAAAGAATGCCTAGCCTGTCGTCATTCTGAAAAGAGCACACCATTATAATAATCATCTCATAATGTAATACAGTATTTAATCTCGTTTGCCTAATTATTTTGAATCCTACTTTATTAAGGCATTTATCTTTATAATCTTTAATGAAGGAGGATATAATGAACTCAATATATACTGTATGCCTTTTAAAAGGTAGCAATCATACCAAATATTTTGCTTTCTCCTTTGCCATATTTTGCTTCAAGGGAAATGTTCCTCCATCAATACATTACAAGGAAAAGTTGGTGGATATTGAAAAGGCAAAATACAAGGTGCGTGTCTCAGTGTGCCTTTGCTCACTTTTAAAATGTATATATCAGTGAATAGGAGTAACATTTTTATGTTGATTAAGAATAAATCAGATTAAATTAAAATCTGACTCTCCCTCCCCCCCACCAAAAAAAATGTTGCTTGGAATTCAGAGACGCAGATGAGAAACAACAAAATAACTCAAGTCCTTAATTCCATAAGTCTACAAAATCAAAATAACTACAATTATTCTTGAGTTTTTCACAGAAGGATGGAGGAAGGGAGGAAATGAAGTGGAGTTGGCAATACAGTGTGCGATGATTGACAGCTATAATCATGACAATGACAGGTTTCACTAGGATTCTCCAACCTCAGGGTTTTGATGGAAGGATTTTGATGACTTATATCATAGGGTTCTTTATTCCACAGGAGAAAGAAAGGTAAAGATTTGTGAGGAAATTGTGTGGCCCAAATGCACTGAGCATTCGAAAAATGCTGACTGTTGAAATTCTTTTGCTTCTTTCACCATTTGCTATAGATTTACTTTTACTCTGTGGTAGAGGTGTCCATCCTGCACAACTTCCAGACCTGTGGAGTTCAACTCACAGAATTCCCCAGCCAGCCGTGAGGACACCTGTATCTCTGGTACTCTTGCAAGACGGATAGGTATAAATTGTTTTCTATTTGCTTTAATTCCCCTTACCCTTTTGCAATATTGCTAGTTTTTAGTTGCTTGTTTTGTGGCCCAAGAACATTATTTGCATGTTATTTTTATCACCACCAGCATTTGCCCTTCCCCTCAAAACCAGAGGGGATACAAGAAGCTAACTGTTTCTTCCATACTTTAGAAATATTTTCTTTATTTCTATTAACCCCATCCTGCCTTCAATTCTGCAGTTATCCTTACTACATTTTGAAATATTTTTATTTAGATCCAATCGTAATTTGAATAATATTTTTTTCTGAGTTCAGTTATGAACACAAAATGCAGCTGTCCTTCCCAAGATCTCTTGATTTAGCTTCATCAAGGCTAAAATTAGTAGGGATAAATGTTGGTGAAAAAAGCACATCGAAGCAAAAGAAGTCCATAACCATGGCTAGGTTGTAAGGGAATGGGGTACATATTATTGGTACTGTGTTGTTGGTACTTGTATTTTAATTGCAGGATTAGGGCTTCAAGTTATTAATTTGAGCTTGATAATTAATTGAACCTGACTTGTCTACACCTTAAGGAATCAAATTGGCATTCAGTTAGGCTGCCTATAAAGTTGAGATCTGCATTTTCTTTTCAGGGCCAATACAAACACTTTATAATTGTTTAGATTCTTTCCATCTGAGAGAGTGTAATCATACATACTAAGTCACTGTTACTGTTCTTTCAACAAATATATTTTTCCAATCAAAATTTCTGCGACTTCAAGTTACTCTATATCTACATAAGCCATGATCACAAAGTCTGTGAGAAAGTTACTTTGAGAAAAATGATATAGGTCACGAAGGTGACACGATTTAATTCAATGCAATGAAGTAAAGCAGAAGTTACCCCATTCACTTGAACAAAGTAATTCAAGTGATCTCAAATTTTGGGGTGCCTTAGCTACTCATTGGTTGAGTATTTTTAGGATGGGCAGCTTTAGTATTTACTGCAGCTGTGAGGAAGCTGCTCAATCTGGAGAATCTTCAACAGATGTTAACAGAGTTTTAGGGTAATCATCACCACATGCTGATGGATTGCCTGTAGCATTCATTTAAATTGTTAGACATTACAAGGAATCCCACACCATTCACCAAAGTGACCTACCTTGGTGAGTGGATGCCATTTGATGAGGAAAGCTCCTCTCAGTTGTCTCCAGCACAAATGAGCTCTGTGGGAAAGGAGTGAGGGGAACTCCAAACGAGCAAAAACAATATTGTCACTTTGCTTCAGTTTTAGAAATAATGGATCCTGTTGCTTCATAAAGGGTGGGATGCCTTTAAAACTTTGACTGAAGCAAACTTTTACATAGCCTTAGTGAATAAGATTATATATTCTTGTTTTGGAAAGTATTAGTTTATAGCAATTCTTCTGTATGTGCTTAATGTTGAATTTATACTGGAGGGGGTATAGTTTTAAGTCTTTGAGTGACCTAGTGCTAATCACTATCACTTTGATTAACCTTGCAAGATTGTTGGGAGTGGGTGGGTGGGGGATAAAGCAATATTGTGACCTTTGTTTTTATTTTCCTCTGTGACCTGAAAGACTGAGCTCTTCCCCCAAACAGTATTTAATCATTTTCTATATTCAGTTTGGGGAAGGTAATATGACTTGGAAATATATGGTATTGGTAACCACCTTTAAAGCGCTCCATGACATAGGGCCCAGTTATTTGCAGGACCGCATTCGACCAACCGATACCTCCCGCCGACCCGCACGCTCCCACAGAGTGGGCCACCTCAGGGCGCCGCCAGTCAAACAATGTCGGCTGGCAACCCCCAGGGGGAAGAGCCTTCTCTGTGGCGGCACCAACATTCTGGAATGACCTCCCCCCTACTATACGAATGATCTCTGACCTTCGGACCTTCCACCGTGCTCTAAAGACCCATTTGTTCCAGCAGGCTGGCTTTGGATAGCCGCGCCCTGGCCCATCTGCGTTTAAAGTGGGGTTAGATTATTTTTAATAGTTTTTATTATTTTATTATGGGAAATCATTTTTATTGCTCCCC
>JANHFO010004978.1:17612-32529 GCA_032468095.1 Pareas carinatus
CCGGAGATCAGCCTCCAAGCCGAATTGGAGGCTCCTCGGCCCCCTGCGGAGCGATCTCCGCCCATCCGCGGGGTGCTGGGAAGCCTCCAATCTGGCTTGCAGGCCGATCTCCGGACTTTGAAGCACCCCGCGGAATGCCTCTGGGCGCCCTGCGTCCTATGGTCCGGCTTGCCTTACGGTGCGAAAAATACGGTACTTGACTCTTGGTTGTATATTGCTTGGTCAGAGTACAGCTATAGAAAGCGGCTGAAATACTTCAAATAAACAGCACTGACATTCTCAGCAAAATATTAACAGTAGTAATTTAATGGTTTATATTGGGTCAGATGGACCAACATGAATTTGAGGATTTGATGGGAGACCAGAAATCAAATAAAAATGTTCTTTCTAGGTGAGAGATTCAATCTAAACCACAACTTAAAAACATTACTTTGATAAGTAGCTACTATTAATATTATTATTAATAATAAGTACTAGTTTGGTGTAATGGTTAAAGCACAAGGCTAGAAACCAGGAGACCATGAGTTCTAGTCCTGCCTTAGTCATTAAAGTCAGTTGGGTGACTTTGGGCCAGTTACTCTCTCTCAGCCCAACTCACTTCAGAGGGCTATGGCTATGAGGAACAAGGAGGAAGGAGAAGTATTAGATATATTCCCTTGAGTTGTTGATAAAAATGATAAAGGTAAGATATACAACAAACAATATTTTCACTAAATAAAACAATTCTATTTCGACAGTTTTTCTCCCTTTTTTTCCTTCTCTCTCAGGTCTGGCACTGTGTTGGTTTTATTTTAACAGCATTCAGGGTCAGAAAGAGTCCCCACCAAAAACAGCTAGTGCTAGGAAGGGTGGCAGTACCCTTAATTTCCAATAGAAGGGAGGCATAGCTTCAGAAGTGAGTTTGTGGTGATTAATTTTCTTCTTCAGTAAGCAAGAGAAAAGACATTGATTTGAGGCTTGTGTCCCAGAAGGTTCTGCCTATCGTGGCTGGTAAACTGCTGCCTATAACTGGATAGTAACAATCTTCTGTGTACCCAAACATTTTTTCTTATGTTCAAAGAACCATGAAACACAAACGAGAAGAGTGCCCATTCTAGCATGCTATGCAAGATATTAAAAAAGAAAACTATTTTGAATCATTCGAAAATGATATGAAATTTTGCAAACCTTTTTATATGTTTTCTCCTCATTCTGTTTATCAGAAGGCGGATCTCCATTTTCAGCTATAGTCTGCATCTGAAAAGATTTAAAAACACAAATGCATTTTATTTGTTGTGTTCTAACTCACCAGAAAGGTACCAGTCAAATTAAAATATAACACATCAATGTACAAGGAAAAAAGAAGTTTAAAATCAATAATCTGGTGGTAGTGCAACTAAGCAATGCTAGACAGTGGCCTTTATAGACTGACACCTGTGGACTTTGTTACTATTTCCCCATTCTATGGATAATTTGGGAAGTCCTTAATTCCTAAGTCAAATTTTATCTCTGAATAATTACAGCATCACAAAATATTCTAAATGCTATTAAAAGGCACAGTAATGACAACAACCCTGGAAAGACTTCTTCTGATGCCTGAAAGATAGTAACTAAGAGAACAAGAAAGGGGCCTGTGATAAAGACTTTAATTGCTGTAAGATTCATGTTGTAAAAGGTAATCCTTCAAACTTATCAGCCCCAGTCCTTTTAAGGTTTTAAACACTAAAATCAATCCTCAAGCAGACTGGAAACAAATCAATAGCAATGTACTTCTCTGAATACCAGGTTGATGATATGCTCAGAACAGCCAGTGCTAATAAATAATGTGGCTTCTCTAATGGTGAATCTAACAAATACTTGTCAAAGAAAGTCCTAAAAGCCATGCATTCTTAACTTGTTCATTACTGAAGTACAAGTAATAGCAGTCAAACCATGTTTCTCCAAAGAAGGAGTTCAACAATAAAGCAACCAAAGCCACATGGAATAAAGAGGTACCTTTAGCTCCTTTATAGGAAAACATTGTTTATAGGGATCTCATGCAAGACAAAGCAAAAATTTGGACTGAGAGATTTTTCACTAATAGTTCTATCTTAATAATTAGTGATGGTCATCATTTTTATGATCACTACACTCACCCTAATGGTCGTCTGGATTGCATGGATGAATCTTAATCCTAACCTAATATGGTAGGCATAGCGGGAGTTCTGTTCAAGTCTGTTTGGCTTCAGAATTTACACAAGTACTTATACCCTTGTGTATTCATCTATTTCTCTCTAATGGAGGACAAGTATAGAATCATAGCCTATTTAGGCAAATCAGTCCCATCAACTTTGTAGAGGAATACAAATTAAACATCCCAGAGATATGGGCATCAAGCCTCTACTATACATCTGATGAGTTTTTATACATGAATTATATTGCAACATTTCCAGTGATCCTTAAAATATCTCTGGATCATTCCCATTCTGTAGCTGTGAAGGAATGCTCAGGATGTTTCCCCATTGAACAGCATTGGCAAAAAAAATCATGAGCATATCAGAGAGTTTTTAATTACATATAAACAGCAATAGATATTTTAAGTAATATTTAACTCTTTATGCACAGAATATGCACAAATATTAGTGAGAAGAGATAGATGACAGAGCAAATAAAGGAAAAGGAAAATAGTAGTAAACCCAGCAAGATAAATGTAAATTAGAAAGTTTAAATTTTTTATTGGTGAGCAAAGAGCCAGGGGGTCATAAAGACATGAGTAAGTAAGGAATTCTGATATGTCTGTCTCCTGTATCCCAACCAGCCATACCTCAACCATCATTAGACAAATTGAAAAGTTCTCTAGGATATCTTGGTGATCAGGTAAACCAGTAGATAATATGACAGCATCTTTTTTATTCCGGACTCAAAATGTTTAGCTCTTTAAAATAAAACAGTCACCAAACTGTTGGAATGGGCCTGGCAAGCTGATATATTTGCTACATAATGGGCATAACATCCTCTCATAGATAACATCTTAATTTAAGAAGAATCATTAAATAGCACATCTGGCTTCACAAGCTGATTGCAAAGCAACATTTAGAAGATGGAGGTTCACAGTTCATGCTATAAATATTCCTTTACGAAACTCTCCTTTGAAATTAAAATGTGTTAGCTAACAGATTGATGCCTACATTAAACATATTATTAGTCAAAATGCATGTCCTTCTCATTTAGGTTTTTGATCTACTCTTTCTGTCACCCAAAGAGCTACATTAAATATTATGAACATAGTTTAGAAACTACCCAGACTCTGTATATATTAGCAACCACTCATTCAGTTACCCTTCGAAGTTACAATAGTGCGGAATGCCACTTATGACAGATTCTTGAAATTGTGGCCATTGCAGTGTCTCCACAATCATGTGATTACGATTCAGGCACTTGGCAACTGGCTCGCACTTACACTGGTTGGAGTGCCCATGGTCACATGATTACCATTTGCGACCTTCCCTTCCAACTTCCTACAAGCAATACCAATGAAAAGTCACAAGTCATTCCCATGAAATCATTCTTGTTGTTTTCTCTCCTTAAAAAATGGTAAGGTGAGTGTGGGTCCCAGGCAGGCAGTTTCCTGCTCAGATGCAGTCAGATGATTCCACAGTGCCCACTCCAGTGGCCATACACATTCGTGTAGCCCTCACTCTCCACCTACCATCTGTTACACAGAAATGTTGGTTCTAATTGCCATATTTAATCAAAGACTACCTGTAATCCCAAACATATTTTTTCATTCTTACTGTAGGTCTAATTATAGCAACAAATACTACCATATTGTTAACAATAATATTAGAATGCATGTACCTTTCGTAGCTATGTTACAAACAGTCTGCAGTTGAGAGAGGGAGTCTGCCCTTTCATTGATGCTGTCAATTTTTCCAGGACACTGTTTAAAGAAAAAAATATTCTGTTAACCAGGGTTATTTAAAAAATACTTTTATGCAGAGTAACAATGAAACAAAAGCAGCCCCCCCACACAAAATATAATCATTTACATTCATACATTATTTGCAACCATTCTAATTACAGGTGGTGCTCGACTTACAACCAACCTGAAAAAGGGGATTGAAGTTGCTCAGCAACATGACCCTATTTATGGCCATCTGCAGCATCCTGTGGTCACATGGCTGCATTTTACGAGTTTTGCTGAAAACCAACACTGGAACGTATTTATGGTTGTGGGGTTTGTTTAACGACCAAAGCATTCGCACTTATGATTGCCACATCAGTCAGTTTAATGACTCTTGCAAAAAAGGTTATAAAATTGTGTTAAACATTTGATCAGACTGCTTTATAACCATCACAACATACAATCATAATGGGCAGGTTCAATTACAGTCGTATGTCAAGGACTACCCCATAACACATTTATGGAAAGCAACAGATGCATGTTCAGTAGACCTTTGTGAGACTGCCTGAAAGATATATGAAAAGGAACTATAAAGTTACTCAGTTCATTCATATAGAAGGCTCACTGTATACACATACAGAATATTATTACAACAGAAAAAAACACATATCTTTTCAAAAAGAACTGGTAGGATGATCATTACTTGCCAAATCTTAGCTTTACCTCTCAAGCTTCTGAGAGCTTGCTTCCAATAGAAAAATGGACTGCATGCAAAAACAGTGGACATTTCCTATCTACTTCTCTATTAACTGGGAAAATAAACAATTTATTCCAGCTTATGCAACCAAGTTTACTACTCTTCAATCACAAAATATTGTAGATGGTAACCTGCTTCTAGCTTCTGAATATACCCACACCTCAATAAAAAGGAGGAGATGAAGACAATAAAAGATCTAACAACTGAGGACTGCACCCCAGCCTTGTGACCAGTAACTTTTGTAAAACTGTGCTTAATTACAGTTCTAAAATAAATTCTATTTTCAATATTTTACTCCTATAAGCATGAATATGACATTTTAAAAAGTTATTTCACATAATCATATAACCTTGTACCTGAACAGTTTTGGTTATGGTAACATTTAATGGAATGCAATGCTGATAATTTATATTTAATTAATACAATGTCAAACAACTTGATGGTATCTTTAACCAATTAAGATATAACTTTTGCTATAGAGTATAATATACTATACTTTATGATGACATAGGATCCTATTTATTTTTTACTGTAATAGATTAGAAATATATAATGAACAATTAATTAACTACTGAAACTATACTCCAAGAAAATAAAGCTATTTTTAAATGCAAAGCTAGAAAATAGTATGAAATGACCAAGCATTATATAAACTGTTTGAAATTCTTTTTATATAACCATTTGCATTGGATATTAAATAAATCCTTAGCAAAAACAAGTCCACACCCAAGCCAAATATCAGTTTTTAACACATCACATTGCCTTTGTGTTCTTCCACACAATATCTCCATGATGGGAGATATTAGCATTATCAAATTCTTAATACTCAGGGAATGCCTTCTTTCTAAACTGTAGTGGATTGTCCCCCAGTGTGGAACAGTTTTTTCATGCTGAATCTTAATAAACTCTACATACTATGATCATTTAAGGGCCTTTATATTCTCATCAAAGAATCATACTGTTTACACAACAAGCAGATTCTCTCATCTATCCTTGCACTCTGACTACATGGAGGTGGATTTATATGCATTTTTTTCCCTTGGCTGTCAAAGCATATTTCTATGCATACCAACTTGAAAGGAAACCTCTTCAGAAAAATTAATTTAATGCTATCCTCATATAACTAAACCAAATCAAATACAATATAGCCTTGAACTTTCCATCCAATAAGAATAATTGAAATGTAACAAAGGCTTGCTGTTCCCAAATTATTTGGAGATTATTATTTTTTAATGTGGGAAGACAGATGAAATACCCTGGTTCTCAAATAGAGTTCTGTATTTGTTAAGTGTATATTTCATCCAAATTTGATCCCTTAATTTCCCCTCCGGCACAGTGGGTCATTTTCCTTTTCATCTGCAGAATAGTTTTTTGTTGGAATGCATGTCCACCAATTCTTGTCACTTCTTTACAGAACTTTTTTGATTGCAGCAAAAGGACATTCCTGGAGTGCCGTAGTTTTTGAGGTACCCAGCATGATGCCAACCAATCTTTTCAGAAACTTCAGATTAAATAAACAATGAGAAATATTATGGGGGCAATGCCAACAGGCCTAAGGACGCCAGGGAGGGGTGAACTAGTGGGTAGTTCACTTAGTGTTAACATTCTTCAGTCTATTAGTTTCTTCCTATCTTAGTTTTGCTTTTATCATTTTAATTCTTTTTCATAATGATGACATAATGGTTTTAAACAATGACTGTTTTATATTTCTACTGTTTTGGTGGATTAGTTAGTGTATGTCAGTCAGAATCAATTTCTATGAGATGGCGGGCATATAAATTTGATAAATAAATAAACAAGTACTAAAGTCTAGGAATATGGCAATCTATTTATGAAGCTCTATTTGAGACGTTGTTCAGACAAGCATGTATTAAAAAGCAAGGAACTATAGAGAAAGACTTTGTTAGAAGTTCTGGATGAATGCTCTGCATTTTATAAGTTGCAGGAATGAACCAGATTGCTCAGACACATACCTATTTAATAGCACGCCACTGAATTCCTATTAAATGTGGTCCCACAAACACGATAAAATAATTCTTGATTAAAAACATGGAATTATTAAGAGTATTAAAAGCTTTTGTATTTAAAGAATCCATATGAATAATCAAACTCATGTTTCAGCAGAAAGAAATAATACCTAAATATAGAAAGAATATTCTTCTTTATTTATTCATGACCAAGACTTTTTTCCCCAGAGGAAGTCTTTATATAATTATCTGTAGTAGGAATAATTGGTGAGTGCAGGCAGCAAAAAGTATTTAATGTGCTTGAGTACATTTCTCAAGCAATATACAAATAGGGACCTGTTTCTTCTTTAACAGCAGCATTTCACCTCGTCTTTCTTAATATTATGCAGCTAATTTAATAGCAGTGGACATTAGAATAAAAATATAATTTAAAGAATTATAAAAAGTAAATCATATTCATGCCCAAAGCATAGAATACTAAATACTGCAATATTTTTTGCCAGGAAATGACCTACTGGTTGTAATTTCTACGATGGACAGAGAAATTAAAAATGTAAAGGATATTTATACTTCATGTACTGAAACTGAGTGTTTCTCCAGGCCTACAGGACAACAGACAATGATAAAAAGTTAAAAAGTTATAACCTTGGGCATCAACTTCAGCATCACCAACTGACTCAAGCTATTGCACGAAAGGATATGATTAAACGCAAAAACATGTTCTGTGATTTAAGATAGGAATCCACCCTCCTTTAAATGGCTTTCACCCAATTCTTGAACATATATGAATATTCAAAGCTACTTTATCCAAAAGACAATGATTCTTCCATGATTCAAGCACCAAATTCAAGCCAAATCTGAATTCAGAAAACAGGTGCTCTGTTACTAAGGAAACGCCCCTTCCCCAAATGGCTGGAATAGTTGAGAAAATGCATGATGATCACAAGCATGGAATGTTGCAGTACATGATTAAAGTGATATTTTAGTTTCCATGTACAGGAAGAAAAGACTAAATAACAATGACCTATTCAAAGAAGAACCAATTACTATCAAATGTAAATGTCCTTTTTTCCCACTGGAACTTCATTAATTCTAATGCTGTAGATTATGTTCCTGGGTTGGAATTGAACATGTAGTCAGCAATGTCCTCTATAAATATTCTTTCCACTCCACTGTTTTGCACAATCTTATACCATGAATACCAACTATGGATATACTATACCATACTATGAATACCACCATCTCTTACCCTGAATATTATTATATACTTAGGTGAACCTACTTTAATTTGCTTACACTCACTAACATCCAATTTAGTGCACTTCATTTCTGCTAGGAGAGTTTCAAGTTTTCTTTGGCGCATATTTTTTATATTCCAAGATCCAATTGCATTTTTCCTTGTAAAACAAGGAGCTCATTTTTCTATATTGTCACCTAGAATATCAGATTTCTTTGTAGCTTTGACCTGGCTAGGTTATCAGCTCCAGATCTACTCATAAATGTTCGATTTTCTTCCCTTGCAACCAGCGAAGTGCTTTTTGATTTAGGCAGTCTCATTAACTGACATTCAAGTGGGTCTAAATGTTTTAGTCATCTCGATGCAATTTGCTTGGCAACAATACAGAAGTGGTTTGTCATTGCCTTTTTCTACTTTTGAGTTTCTAGGTAGATTTCTTCCCACGCGTTGCAAAACTCCTTCTGCCCTCACTTCCATCGTGTGTTACTCTCTGCTTAACTAGTCACTACCAGCAGTTTATGGTCCTTCTAGCTTCCAGTGATTCTCATGGTTATTGCACCTAACAAAATATCCCACGGTATCAAAATGGCTTAATAACAGAAATAGCTGATGCTTTCTCCTTAACAGAATGTAAAAAAATATCTGTGCTCACAGAGATACTGCAGAAGCAGACTCCCATATATTCCCAACCCTTTTTGTAATGAAAATATTGTTTATGAAAATCCATACAATCCTTGAAATATGCCTGGTGCTTTTGTTTAAACCAATTAAAACCTTCCCAGCCTCACAGCTTTAACTCAAAGAAAGCCCAATTAAAACCATTTCAATCTTGCAGCCTTAATTCGGAAAAGCAAAACTTACCGGTACCTGTCGTGTTGAATAGAAGCCCGACAATTCTCACAAAACATTCATAAGGAATTAATTTCCCTAGAGATGGTTCTTAATTTCTATTGGTTAAATAAAATGATTTTTATTTCTGAAAAAAATATATGCGTTATACATACATCTGACATGCAGAAGCTTTTGTTAAAAACACTGACTCTCCCAGTACATTTACAAAAACATGATGTGTGGGGAGGGAAGATTATAAACTGAATCTGTCTTTATGAATAAAGCTGTGTAAGTTCACGAGACATATAAACACGGAATACAGATAGCATCCTTTCCTCATATGCATTTTGTACACCATGAAATTAAACAAACAAAATACACAATGGTACAGTCATGAGCTAAGGAATGAGTCATATGTTTTCCATAAATTTAAATAAACAAAGAAACACAGAATGAATTAAAACTGCTCTTTTGCTAGGAACAAGTCGTGCTTTTAGGCCTTTAGGGCAAAATATACAGCCCAAATAGGGCTCTAGAATAAATAATGTAGGTATAATAGATAATGTATCTGTGTGCATCTTTCAAGAGCTGGTTCTTCCAGATAGAGGGGCTAGTAAGCATTTCCAAACATTACCCTTATTTTGCAAATGGTGTACTCAGCGAGTCTTTTAGATATAATTCGATCCAGCAGACAATGGAATTTCCCTCTAATCATTGTACGTCCTTCTCCTGATCCACCACGTGTGACATCCATTTTTGCAGTCATGTTGGTAAAACACTGCTTTTTTCCTAATAATTTCATAATCTCTCCTCTTATTTTTCTTACCAATTTCACAATCAGTTTAGAAAAGGGCACAATTCATTAAAATCTTCTCCTATAATTTACAGGGAATTATAAGATTGCCACCAGATCTTTTGCATTTTGATTCAGAAGGAAATGCTGCTGGGTTTTACAAAGTCTCTTCCTCTTTGTAAATTAAGGATATGGAAAGGAACCGACTTTGCAGCCCATTTTGTAGCACACACCTCTTTTTCTTAGAACAATATTTCTTCTTAGGCCAGAAATTCAGATATTTTTAACTATGCAGAATGAAATATTGCATGGTTATCCCATTTTGTAAATATTGCTAAAGTTCAATGTCAAAAAATTTTTTAGGTTTATCTGTACACCGCCCTGGGAGAAGAGCAATATATAAATCTAATTAAATAAATAAAAAAACACTTTTTCCTCCTACTCAGAGGATGATTTTGAAGTTAGAAAAAATATTAAATGGAAAAATATAGGCTGTCAATATGGAATGAGTTGTATCCAAATGGAATGGGTTGTACCCAAACTTGCTTCTACTTATATTTGCCTCCACCAAATTCCACACATTCTCTACATACATACATACACACACACACACACACACACACACACACACACACATACACATACACACCTATTTTCAGAATTAACTTTAAGGAAAACAGGGACATTCAGGAAGGAAAAGCTTCTGAGACCCAATTCATTTTTTCTCCCTCAGAGTTTAAAGTGATTCAATTTATTTCTTGTTTAACAGATTTCTCAAATAATCACTTTTGACCAGGACATATAGATAGTACTTTTTAATCAAGCGTAAAACTTGCAGTAGCTTCACAGACTACATACTTCTATTTTCTTACCCAACATTCCATTTTCTTGGTAATCCCCGTAGCAGAGCACGGATATCAACAGCCACCGTGTTTCCCCAAAAATAAGACATTGTCTTATATTAATTTTTGCACCCAAAGATGCGCTAGGTCTTATTTTTAGGGGATGTCTTATTTTTCCACCGAGGCCGCCCAGAACCGGAAGTCCGAGGCCTTATTATCGGAGAGGTCTTATTTTAGGGGGATGCCTTATATTTCAGTGAGAGGCAAAACTGTAAGTAGGTCTCATTTTTGGAGGATGTCTTACTTTCAGGGAAACAGGGTAATAGTAATATCTTGAAAATGACTTGCTAATTCAATTGTAGCCCCAGTAATTTCTTCAGCCCATGCCTCTATGCTAGATGATGGAATCTGCTGAGTAACTCAACCACTGGTTGCAGTTCTGACTGCAGTTACTTTTATCTGCTCTCAAGAGACAAGCCCTATGTAAAGATGTTACTCACAAGGTATTAATGCTCCCCCTCAGTTGAGACTCCATTACGCACTAGCAGTGCCCAGTCAGAAATGACCAGCCCGGTAGAAACTATTTTCAAAGATTTCTCCCTCTGCTTCAAAGTTTCTCTCATTCTATGATAAAAAAAATTGTGATTACCTATTTGGGTTCAATACAATTGTATAGTGTCCATTTATTTAGTCAATTTATATAGTCACCCACCTCAACAAGTTGGAATGCCTATTCAAGAATCAGAATCAGAATTTATTTTTGCCATGTGTGTCAGGACACACAAGGAATTTGTCTTAAGTGATCGTGCTCAAACTATTCATTACCAATGTATATGTATGCACATAATTTTGGATTAAGTATCTTTCTCCAATAAGTTTCTTGCAGTTTACTATACATTTCTAAATTTCAGTTCACCTCCAATGACTATGTCAGTAATTCTCTCTTATTATTTTATTCCGTGCAATAAGTGCCCAGCAATCTGGAGCTCTATTAGATCCATTACAGAGTTGCACTTCATGGTTTCCAGTGTGAATGAACTGCAGTGACACTTCAGCTGTTGTGTTAACTTTTCCTGTTATCTCTCTTCAGATTTCAGAAGATGGTTTTGCAAGGTTTTGCTTTAAAACAAACTGCAATCCCCATGACATGCAACCTTAAAGAACTGTTGTTTGTTCTTGGCTTCTTCTCACCCGTAAAATCTATTTACTTAAATTTACTGTTGAGCTCTGCTTAAATGACGGTGAACTACATGCTTTTCGTATCCAGGCAGAATAGTCCTTGGTTGAGATGAGAGCAGATTTCTGAACTGAAGTGTCAGATTGTTCAGCAGGAGATGTTTCTGATATTTCTTAGAATATGCAGGAAGAATAGAGAAAAGAAGAGGGAACATATCAGTCTGCTGGGCTTATTTGCAAAACCTTCACTCCTTGTTAGATCTGAACTGAGCTTCTTCTTCTTCTGAGCAGAACTGAAAATTGGACTAATTTGACAATATGTGGAAAAAAAGAGAATCGGATTTGCACTTGTAAGTAAAACACTGAATGATTTGAAAACTGAGCAGTTTTATTTTTATTCTTATTTGCTGCTCTATATTAGAGGATAAGACCAACATAGCACTCTCAAGTGTTGACAGTTTGACACATTTGACACATTGCCTTTCAGATATAGTACAGTCTGGGTTAAATGAGCCAAACAGGACATTAAATATAAAGTGAACATTTTAGGTAGAGACAGTATATTTCATGCGTTTCTGAACAAGCCAACTATCTCAATAATATATTGGGAAAATCCAGGTTGGACATCCTAAAAGGAATAAAAAATAAACTCTTAGGAATATAATGTACAAAATTGGGGAGTGAGCACACACTTAGTTCAGTTCTAGACACCCTGCCTCTAAATGAAAATCGTAGAACTGGCAGAGTTTCCGAAAACAGGACCCGTAGCACTTCCCCTATAGAGATTCAGGTGAAGTATAACATTTCAGACTTAGTCTTGGGGTGGGGAGGAGCCAGTGGAGTTGAGGGATAATTTATCACAAATAAAGTAAACCAAGATATGAAGAAAGTGGAAAGTGCGAAATTCTCAAATTCTCCCTTTCTGAAAATGCTCAAACCTGTAAGTCATCCATGAATGATGGATAAAGGCGATCAGAAAATGAGAAAGTCCAGACAAGCGAGAAAGCTTTGCTTCATGTGATGAATGTCCCAGAGTATAGTTGTAAGAAATAGCCAAAGCAGAAAAATAATCAAATCAGCCAAGAAGCGGCAATTAGTATAAATAAAACTTTAATTCTTGAGTAAATAGTCTTTACTCAAGCTATTTATATTTGTATTTGAGAGATTAATTGCCTCAGATGGAGGTGATGAGGATTTGATATTAATGTTTAATAATAGTAAATTTTTCTTTACATATGGCTATACCTTTTATTGATATCAGCCATGAGTGAATGGCATTTCTATAAAGAGACAACTCCCCATGTTGATGGAGTATGTTTATTCTCCCTCAGCCAGTTGATTTACTTCTGTGTGTTTGGGCACAATTTATTTCACAGACAGCTATTTTATAGCATTTTTCTGGGTTCCCAAACAGAACTTCCAACTCACCATTTTTACAACCATTGAAGTGTTAAATAAAGAAGCATATCATGTGGCATGACTGGGATTAGTGTAGTATATGGGTGTGAATGATGTCTCCATTTTCAATGACCCTGCTGCTTTACGTACCCCGAGTTTTGATTTGTTAGTTTTTTGTCTCTAGTGCACTTCATTCACCAAATCTTTTTTAAGCCTTTTATTGAGGCTTATTTCAACTTAAAAGACAATGAAAATAAAGATTTTTAAAAGGGGAGGTGCAAGATAAAAAGAAAAGAAAAGAAAAGCATTGACTTCCCACTCATTCCACAGGAGTGTAAAACAGTAACGTCCCAGAACAAGTCAGTCAGCCATTTTCTATTGGAAGCCCCCTCATACACTGAACTTCTGAGGCATTCCTGTTTGTTTTATTTATGTGAGCAACCTTCCAAGACGTTATTTGAAATAATTGCCTTTCCTTTATATTTCTTTTTAACTGAAATGTTGTAGTTAATCTGTCGTGAGATTTTCATTATTACTAAGCTGAGACAGGAAAAACAGAGAGAGGAGAAAAGGCTAGTAACTTGAATGGAGATGATTTGGTGTGTTTATTCCAAAGTGGTAAAGTTTACTGTCCCCTGCCAGTTTTAGTTTTTACTGATTTATTAATTAAGAATAGATTTTTCTACTGAAATATCGTCATACCTACTGCTGTAGGAGTAAAAGTATTCTCAATTAGAAAACTGGAGGTGTTTGCTTTGCGAAAGGAAAAACTCAGAAGCTAAAGATGAGACAAGTTATTCAGGACTGGAACCCTTTTGTGTGTGTGTGTGTGTTTTAAAAAACAGCTGTGTCAGAACGATTATAAAAGAATTTCTAAAAATGACAAAGTCTGAATTCCAGAAAGAAACTAGTTTAATGAATGCAACCATTTAATTAAACTGAGGCATGTTGGGTTAGGAAGCGAGTGCCACAGCATACACTATACGCCAAGATGCTGGTTTTGCCCTAACTTGATTTTAAATGAAAATACTAATCAGAACAGATATGGGTTCCCAGTGCTGTCAGTGCAACCACATGTCAATTATATCCCTGTCCTCTCCTGGTTAGTGAAACCTCTAAGATAGAGACAGACAGGTGGCTTCAGGAAGTGATAAATTCCTCACTGCAGGAGGAGACACTTTTGGGAACTTTTAAAGAGACCCTGGTTTGCCCCCTCCTTAAAATGCCATCTCTTGATCCCACCTGTCTGGACAATTTCTATTCAGTTTCCACCTTCCCTTTCTAGGGAAGATGGTAGAGAACGTGGTTGCTTGGCAGCTTCAGAGTGTCCTGGAGGAGAAGGATTATCTGGTCCCTTTCCAGTCAGGTTTCAGGCCTTGCTATGGGAGAAGAAACAGCATTGGTTGCACTTGTGGATGGTCTCCAGTGAGAGCGGCATAGAGGTGAAGCATCCATCTTTGTGCTTCCTAACCCTCAGTGGCTTTCGATATCATCAACCATGACATTCTTTTAGGCTGGCTGCAAGGTTTGGGGCTGGACAGCTCAGCATTGCACTGGTTTGGCTCTTTTCCCCAAGGCTGGTTCCAATTGGCATTGATGGGAAGTGAGAAATCCAGCCCACATCTGCTCTCTTGTAGCATGCTGCAGAACTCCAAACCTTCTCCACCCCTTTTTAACATTTACATGAAGTCGCTGGGTGGGAGTTGCCGTAATGGAATGAATTGCCACCATCACGTTGATAATACTCAAGTTCACATCTCCATCCCGGGTGACCCAAGTGGCGCCGTTGCTGCCCTTTCACGATGCCTGGAGACTGTGGGGTTTGGCTGTGGGACAAAGGACTTCAGCTGAATCCTGTTAAGATTGAGTGGATTTGGAGGTGGATGGGGGTTGAACTACCCGAGACAAACCTGGTGATCCATCTGGGGATTCTCCTGGATTCGCAACTCTTGCTCGACGAGGGAGTGGCAGTTGTGGCCTGCTTGCTGCAAATACTGCAAAAACAAAAGGGTAATGATGATGCTGGCTGGCTGGCAGGCAGGCAGGCAGGCAGG
>JANHFO010004978.1:45920-63201 GCA_032468095.1 Pareas carinatus
ACTTCAACTCCCAGAATTCCTCAGCCAGCATTGCTGAGGAATTCTGGGAGTTGAAGTCCACAAGCCTTAAAGAGACCAAGGTTGGAGGCCTCTGGTATAGATAGTATTTCCTGCTTGAGCAGGGGGTTGGACTAGAAGATCTCCAAGATCCCTCCCAACTCTGTTATTCTGTTATTTTAATTCTTTGTGTGTAGAACGGGTGTGCAAATTTTGACCTGCCTGGACTGCATTGAATGAAGAAGAATTGTCTTGGGCTGTATATAAAATATATAGTTAATGTATACAAAATAACATAATATTAAAAGTTTATCATCCTGAGGAATTGCATTACTAGCCATCCAGTGCTGCAAGTGATCCTGGACACGCCTGGTGTAGAAGGTACGTGATCATGCATAATACAGAGCTTACCCAATCGCCATATTCTACTTCTGGGCCTAATAGTAACTGAACAATCACAGTTTCACTTAAACCATTAGTTTAGAGTCTAGTTTGTTATACAAAGCTAGAAAATTAGATTAACTGAGTGCGCCACTGTTTGGTTAAGTATAGGTAAGTGTGATTTGTCAGCATGGTCCCGTTGTTGAGCCCAATAATGTTTCTAGTGAACATTTTAATGGTCCTATCAATGTGACTAAGTATGGTACAAAGAAAATGTCCATATCCTCTTCTTTCAAGTCAATATTAAATGTTGCTGCCACAGTAACAACTGGATATATTTTTTTACTAATGAGTTCAGATAGTTTTTCAATAGCATAAAGACATAAATTGAATATGGAGCATAAATTACAGAAACATGAAGGTGTAGCTGAATGATATGTGTTATAATCTTATCCTTACCTAAGGATTATAGATAGAATGTCTGGAGGACATACTAGCATTGGCATCTAGAGAGAACCATTATATAAACATATCTGAGGCACCCAAGGTCACAAGGTAAAATGCCAAATGTCCATTAGCCAGGACAGCTGGAATTAACATTTAATTTAAACCATGAACTTTATGATACAGTTGTAAGTATTCCAAATTGTTATGGTCAATTCAGATCTTTGTAGGGCATTCTACATGTTCAAGAAGTTGGTACTAAACCTGAAAAGCTTTCTTGATGACCAAGAGCGTTTTGCTAGAAACATCGTAATTCCTTGCAACTAAAAGAAGTTTTCTGAAGAAAAGAGCTGGAGAGTAGGCTGTCCTCAAGCTATGGAGAAGATTTGTAAAAGCACAGCTCTCACGATAAAATCTGCACGCAATGGGGCAATAGAATCTAAATGACAGAAGAAGAACCGAAGTAAATGCATGTTAAAAGAAGGATTTTTAACACGAATCCCACTTAAAAGAAACACTTTTTCTCATATTCATTATCTCTTGTATTCCTAGAACCAAGATCAAGCAGGTTGATCATAATCGCATAAACCAAACAATTTCTTACCCTGCAATCTTTCCCCAATCTCTATTTTACATCTAAAAAACTGTCCCATCCTATGATACCCCGTGGGTCAGAAGTCTTAACTGATCAAATCCAGGCTCAGGAAACGCAGGAATCATCCTTCCACAAAACTCAGAAGCTGGAGTTTCCCTTAATTGCACAGATTATCTTTTTGGCTCTTACCTGCAAGAAGCTTCTAGCCACACTGCAAATACATCTAATTTTCTACAATTGTCTCAAGAAATGGTCCTCTTTGAGCACATCTAGCCTCATCACTCCCACATCTCACTTGGGAGGAATGAGGAAGAAGTTGGATTGGAATATAATTTAGGCTCCCAAACAGGAGAGCAATCTGGAAGGGGTGCCTGAACATTGCCTATTCTTGGGGGGTGGCAGATGACATTGATATATATCATTAGTTTGACAGCTCCACTGTCAGTGCAGTAACAGAAGCCTAAATTCCCCATGCAACCAGGCCTTACACTTGAAGGGGACATTTATGTGACAAACGAAAAACATCCAACAATAAGAAGGAGTTTTTGGAGATGGGGAAACTTTTTGAGAAAGATGTAGCCAAGTTGGAAATATTTCCCTCTTTCTACGGGGTCCAAAGGGGAAATAATTAAGGGAGCTTGACATTTTAGAGATCTCACAAACCTCCGATCAAGAAGTAATGGAAACCCATCCCCTGTCTTGCTGTACTCACAAAAGAAGTGAACCAGAAAGGAGTGATCTCATCAACTGTATCAGAAAAAGAAATGGAAATGAAGGGGTGCTTGCCTTCAAGCTCCCCAGAACTGGAAGGCAAAAGAAAAAACCAGAAATGTCCTCTTTGGGCAGAAGCTGTTAAAACTTGAGAAGAATATGTTGCAAAGACTGACATTGTGAAGGCAGCCAACAGTGATTTCCACTCTAACGCAACATACCTCTGTAGCATCACAATGTGGTGGAATGTGCACCTGCAGCAGCAGCAGAGGGGGAGGATTTTGCCAACTCGAAGCTTTTCCGGAAGTGAAGAGATTCAGATCGAGAGACTGCACATTCCCCAGCTGGATGGGTGAGGGATTGGGAAGCAATTCAGAATAGCCGCACCCTAGAATTTCTCAGGATATATTTAGTAGCTTAGAAAGGTATAGTTTTAGTTTGGGAAGTTTCTATTAGGCGTAAGCAAATAAAGGATTAGGCTCAATTGGATTTCACCGTCTCATCTCCGGGCTGGGCCTAACACACTCCTGCAGGAGCTACACTGGATTCCACTAGCCGCCTGCATGCAATTCAACTTGAAGGTTCTCACCTTTAATGCCCAATATGTTATGAGATCAGTTTCTTGCTGAATCATCTGTCCCCAATGCTTCTACCTGTCCCATTAGCTCAGGCAGAGATGCTCTCGTCCTCTTGGTGAAATAGCATCGACTGGCTTCAGAAATTTGTCTTCTCTGTTATGGTGCTTGCCTCACGGAACAGCTTTTTCATGGAGATATGAATGGCCTTGATTATTCTGGCTTTCAGGAAAGCAGTGAAGACCTGACTTTTCCCTCAGGCACTGGGCCAAGATGCTGATGGAATTCACATGGTATAACAGAGTTATAAATGAGAGTTTTACCTGGGCCTCAGCATTGTTTTTCATTTTAAATGTTTTTTTAATATAATTATATTATGTTTTTATTTTTGTTTGTCACCCAGAGCACTTTCTGACAGATGGGTGACCATATAAATGTGTTAAAATAAAATAAAAAATAAGAAAGGGGGGAAAAAACCTAGAGTTTATGATCTGGAACACAGACCTACAGTATATAAAAGCTTTAATTTTACATCACTGCCAATGGCGCATAATCTACATGTAAAGCTTCATTCTTCTTAGTTGAGATGTGTTTGAAAATCCTCTGCCAACTAAGCAAATTCTTGAAGAAAGTATTAAATATTTGGAAATGCTAGACCAATTGCCGACTTCTGTCATGAAATCTGATGGACATCAAGCTGCTTGACCTTGATCTAGACAGCTTGTCTGCTCAGGAGTATGCATTGAGCCTTTCTGGAACTGACTCTGGTGACTTTGTAGATCATTGCTGTAGAAAGTAGAAGGAATGCTCATGAGGGACAGGAGGAAGAACTCCTGCCAAGGCCAGGGTCAAATAAAAGAAACCTGAGTTCAGGGCAGTCCTGTAACATATGCAAACATCTTGGATAAGCCCCTCACTAGTTCAAACAAAGATAAAGGGAAGGATGGGAGAGACAAATTCAGATTTGCAAAATTCTGTTACTTTAACTTTACAATAAAAGTAGTGCTGGACTACATGACTTTGATTTACTAGTCTGGTCTATCTTAGACTGTCAACACCCATTATGGAAACATCCTGAAGACAGGTTATTAGATCGATTTTTTTTATTAAATATATTGCCAAATCTGGAAGAATCATAGTGGCTTTCAACAACATTGAATACAATAGAGTATACATGGTAAAATAAATGATATAAAAAGTACAAAAATAGACTTACAATAGACTTCATTTCCAACTTTGAACAGCCAAGCAATATTGTTTGAATGCAGAAAGACAGCAAGTTGGTCTGTTGAAGCTCTTATAGTTTATAATATCTAGAATTCAGGTCAAATTCTTATTTTGATTCTGATTTTTTGTCCCAGTACTCATTATTTGTTGGTATTCAATACACAACCTAGAACCTATTAGGTCAGCTGCCTTGTGTCTCATATTATTCCTTATGGGGAAAATTTCTTTGGTACTCATTGTTTTTGGTACTTATTGCATCTCACAGAACCAATTAATGATGAGTACTGAGTACCACTGAAACAGCAAAATGATATATATACTATGAAATGAACAATAAGTTAGCAATCTTGACAACCATAAAATTAAGAGCAACTGGAAGAAATAATGTATTCCCAAAACATATAAATTACAAGAACATATACCCATATCAAACACATTTAAACAATAAATTGATCTACTTCAGTAACTGAGAAATAGCACATTCTCTTACATATGTACCCTGTTTTCCCCAAAATGAGAGACTTAAACAGAAAATAAAGCCTAGCTTGATTTTTCAGGATGCTCATAATATAAGCCCTACCTCCAAAATAAGATCGTCAGCCAAACAGACGCATTTAGTACCATATTTCCCCCCAAAAAGACCTAACTGGAAAATAAGCCTTAATGCGTCTTTTGGATTAAAAATTAATATAAGACCTGGTCTTATTTTCAGGGAAACATGGTATGTGGAAAATACTAAAACACAAAACAAAAATTTGGCTTCCAACCAAATAAACATGAGCAATGTTTTCTTATTCTCAGTCAACACAGCAAACAATTTAGCATGGAGCGGTAGTCTCAAACATCTTGAGGACACTGGTTTGTTTATTGCTACAATAATATAATAACAATATACATGTGCTATGAAACAAGAACAAATTAGCATTGACAATAATTGGAAGAAGAATATTCATATATAATTAAAATTTTAGATCAAAGCTAACAGCCAATAAAAATCTGCATTTGTTTACAATCCTGAGGAATATATCTATTTTTTAATGAAAGGGGTGACTTGAATAACAGCATCTAGTTGACCTTGGTCATCTCAAAAAATTAAGCAGGATTGGATCTAGTTGAGATCAACTAGATAGAATTGGGCAATAGTACAGGCTATAGGAAAACAGTAGTAAACCTCTTTCGTATGTTTCCAAAAAATTACAGGGGTATCCATTAAATTATCAGGAGTCCAGCTTGATTTGAAGGGTTTACCTCAATAGAAATATTACCTTTTTTTAAAAAAAAAAGCTATTTCATCACCAAGGCTGAAATAAAATTCAGGTAGCAATCCAAACGGTTTCTGTAATTCTCTCTTGGACATTGTCACCAATAGGTTTTCCCAGCCCCTGCCTGAGAGGGACTGTTTTTTTTACATGTTATATTAAACCACACTGGCAAGGTATGTTTAATGTTGTGCAAACTCAGCCTTCTGAGTTTAATACTGTATAAATTCAGAAAACTCAGTTTAGGAAAGCAGATTACAGCTGTTTACTATAAGTGTTTTGGCTGAATCAAATCAGTATATAAACAATGAGTTAAGAATCCAAAATGAAAATTATAGTAAGAAAATTATTGGGATAATGAACAATTTATTCTCTAAACACAGACCTTGTTTACAATGCCAAGGTTTGTTCAACTACAGTTTATTGAAGGAACTAGACCTCAGTAAGTTCATATAATGCACTCAATACATTACAGTTTATAAACGTACATGGACTTGGTTCACACACTGCATGCTTAACCAAACAAAACCACATTTTATCTGCAACTTTAAGTCACTCCTATTATGTATTCATGCCTATTTGACTCTAAGTCAGTTTTTAAAAAATATGTTTGGACTGAGACATTTTGGCAAGTGTTTGCAAGATATTCAGTTTGACCTTCCAGGACCTGTCACTGTGCCTTCCAACCTCTCCCTTCAAGAAAAGAAATCTGTCACTGATTTATGTGGCCTTGCAAGTAGTCTTCAACTTATTACCACAACTAGGACTGACATTTCCATTGCTAAACAAGATGATTGTTAAGTGAGTCATAATTGATTTTAGGATCTTTTTTTGCCTTGGTTGTTAAGCAAGTCACTGCAATTGTTAAGTGAATCATGCAGTTGTTAAGCAAATATGGCTTTCAACAATAACTTTGCATAAGTCATATTTTCAATGCGGTTGTAACTTTGAACAGTTGCTAAGAGTTGTTGATTTGTGGCTGTAAATGCACACTTTTCTATGTGTGCATAGTACTCATACACATGTACATATACAAACACAAACACATGGATATATGCATACAGAGATATACAGGCTGTAAGAAAAGTCCTGTCCCATAGACATGTGATTATATATATATGTTTGAATTGGTTGCCATTTTCTTCTAAACATTTAGAACTTCTAAACATTTAGAAGTCATTTGATTTTGACTTTTAAGCATTCTCAAATGCAGTAATAGTTTCTCTAAATTAATTCTCATTAATACAATTTTAATATAATATGTTCTCTAAATTAATTAAACATGTTGTGATTGGCCTATGGGGCATGGCTTTTGGTACATTCATCATACACACACATTTAGAAACGCATAGAAAGTTAAATTTAATTTATATATTGTGTACCACACTACAGAATCAGGATGCACACACCTAAGGCACAAAAATCCATTGCTGTCTAATATCTCTACAGCTACCATTTCTTGGGATGCTACACATAAGAGTTATAACATATGGTTTAAAAATAAAAAAGAGTTTGCTCAATTGTTATTTTCTGAATTGATCTTTAAATTACTATACTTCTTGGCCTGATCTTTTTATCTTACCCCGATCTTTTGTTTTGTAATGATTTTGCTTTGTAAATACAAGATTGTTAGTGTGTAGGGCAGAGGAAGAAAAGGTAACAATTAAAAAAATGCTGCTGGATTTCAAATGGACAAACTTCATCTACAAAATATGTGTTATAATTATTCCTGACTCACTGAGAATGAAATGGGTGGCCATATAAATTTTCCTAAACGAATACATATTGCCCTATTATAACATTTCTGATCAAAAATAATTCTAGACGATATTGGAGACTATAGCAAGCAGTGACTCCTTTGAAGTGACACTGACGGGATGTGATCTCTGAACTATGCAATGAATTCCTGGAATCCACTTATAAAAGAAGAAGCCCACATCAGCGAAAACAGACAATAGAGTTTGAGGTAACACGAGGGGTCAAATAGAACTTTAAAACATTAGCAGGAAAATGTACCGTTTAGTCACATGTCTGATGGGGGAGGGAGGTGCCTGCAGAGTAATATCATCTTTTCCTACATTTCAGAAATGGTTGCTGGCCTCTTCTGGTGATAGAATAGAATAGAATATACTTTATGGGCCAAGTGTAATTGGACACACAAGGCATTTATCTTCGGTGCACAAGCTCTCGGTGTACATACAAACAACAAAGGAATATAATCATGAGATAACAATAGGAGAAGGTAATAAGAAAGATGAGAAAGATAATAGAGGGATTAATAGAAGAACGGTAGAGTGGATAAGCTGTTCATGCAATATAGTTGCAATCTTCGCTAATTCTTCGACAAGATTGAGGGGGAGTGGCATACCAAAGAAAGGGGTCCATCCCTGGAGAAAGCAATAAGGGGGTCTGCTAAAGACCATGGGGGAGACTCCTCATGAATACCTCCTGCAATTTTCTTGTCAGAATCTTTCAGAAGTGGTTTGCTATTGCCTTCTTCATAGGATTGAGAGAGAATGACTGGCTCAAAGATATCCAGTTGACTTTAGGACAAAGTCATAAACTAGAACTCTCCTGGTTTCTAGAACTAGAAACTAGAACTCTCCTGATTTCTAGCATGGTGCCTAGAACTTTCCTGATTCTAGCATGGTGCCTTAATCATTTCTGTATGCCAAACTGGCTTTCAACAACAAAGTAGGTGAGGCACATTAAAAAATGATCTGCTCTGGATATCGGTTAGTAGTATACCACTATTGAGGAGGCATCCTTGGTTCCAACTACAGTTTGCTTAATTACTATAAACCATTTCAGATCGTCTTTGATTTACAACCACAACTAAGTCCATCATTTCCATTGCTAAGTAAAGCAGTTGTTAAGTGAATTTTGTTCCATTTTATGACTTTTTTTGGCAACAGTTGTTAAGCAAATCGCCGCAGCCATTAAGCCAGTCTGACTTCCCCCACTGACTTTGCTAATTGGAAGACAACTTGGAAGGTTACAGATGATGATTGTGTGATCCTGGGTAAGTGCATCTGTCATAAATACATGTCAGTTGCCAAATGCCCAAATTCTGATCACATGACCATGGGGATGCTGCAACATAAGTGTGAAGAATGGTCTAAGTCCCTTTTTTCAATGACATTGTAACTGCACAAGGTCACTAAACAAATGGTTGTAAGTCAAGGACAACCTGTACTCCATGAACTGAAGAAAGTTCAGGTTGGTCATTATTTATTAAGTTAAGCTTCTTCTCATATTCAAGTTATTTCTATGATTTTCTTTGTGGAAAAAGAACATTGGGAGAAGAATGGGACTTCATCTTTGGCACATCTTAACCAGCTTTACTGGCCTCTGGATCTGCAGGAGGCGAATCACAGTATACCTTCCGTACAATATATTCACATCTGACAGAAAATCCAGTTTGTTTTCCTACTAGCTGGATTTGTCTGTCTCCTATTTGATTATACATTAGACATTTTGGTTGAATAATTATTTTCTTCTTCTAGAAATCCAGTTGATTAGAGATGCCATTTTCACACAAAACATCCAGCCTATAATTATCTTCTGTCATATAGCAAATTTAATTATCTTTTTTACTGCCCTCAAAAAAGTCAAAGCCAGATTTCTTTGGAGAAAAGGGTGAATCTTTCTATTAAAATGGAGCTCTTAAAAAAAAAACAGCTTTCTAAGATTCTTACTATGAGTATGTATCCAGGAAGCTTTTTAAAAAAAATTGTTAGCATTGTATTCTTATCTAATATCTAACTCTTAGTTCTAGCTCCAAAGAGCTGTCCCATTTATCATATTCACCTTGTAGCAGAGAATAATGACTAAATTTTCTCCTTAGAGTAATATTCTAGGTTAATATTTAAAGTAGGCTATTGCTGCCTCTTTGAGTTTCTAAAGGCGGATAGCCTTTAGAGCAAAATTGTGCCTGATTTAATATTCTTCTTTATTTTATTTGTTTGTTTATTTGTTTGGAAAAAGCAAATTGGAGAGAATCTGTATCATGTGAAAAAAATACCAAAATGGTAAAATGCTGTATGTAGGCGAATCTGTGTATTCGGAAGGCAAAGCCTTAAATGTGGTATGTGATAATCTAACACAGTAATGTTATTCATGACAACAAGGAAAAGAGTATTAGAACAAGTAGGTTTTCCTTTTGAGGCCAAATTAATGTTTTTTTCCCCAATCTGTTGAGCTTCTAAAGTTGCCTAGCTGTATAATTGATGGTGGAACATTGATTTAGTTATGTTAAGTTGCACAGTGGCGCTTGAACCTACTTAACATCAAGTTTAATCCCAGAAACATGCTTGTATAGCTTATGTCATAGATTATGGTTTAACATCAGGTGATTTTTCCCCCAGGTTTTTATCATTCTTCTAAGAACTATCTTTTGCTGCTTTTCTTTTGATATCGTTTCAATAGTTCAAAGGTTTGTATCTGTTTCATGTTACATGTGCCGTTTTTACTTTTGGGAAATTGCCCAAATAACCGCTTATAGCTGAATAGAACAGAAACATTGTCACCACAACATTCGGGCGCTTTAGGCAATATATTGGTAGAAATGGACAGTGTAGTATTGGCAGCAACAACAAATTGTTGCAGTGCATGATTGTAGTTATTTTGTTTGGTGACAATGAAATACAGTAATGGCATTTGCTGCTAAAGTAGCACTAAAATTAACGTAGTGGGATTCCCTTACCAAGAATGCAAAATGATAGCCTCAATGACTTTTTTTTAATTGAATTTATTTACAGAATAGAATCCTAGATTTGTTTTTTACATATTAATTAAAACTCAAGGAAACAAACTAATTTTGTGTATCTGTGTGTGTGTGTGTATGGTTGGCAGGCATTCGGCCAGCTATGCGTAATTTTCAAGCACAACCTTCCCCTATGTCTGAAGAGAAAATTTTTCCATCAGTGTGTGCTTCCTGCTCTAACATATCCCAGTGTAACATGAGTATTAACCTCACAATCGATACAAAAGGTACGAGTGGCACAAAGAGCCATGGAAGGATACATGCTCGGCATCGCAAGACAAGATCGAAAGACCTGCACATGGATTTGAGAAAAAACCAAAAGGATATGACATCATCAAGAGAGTAAAAGAATTGCAGTGAAAATAGGCTGATCCTATAGCAAGAAGAACTAAGTGGACCAAGGCAGTCATGGAATGGATCCCACTTGATAAAAGTGGCCACGAATGAGATCTAAAACTAAATGGATCAACGACATCAGCAAGGATTGCAGATTCAATTGGCGAAAGAAAGTTCACGACCATATTGGTGGGAAACATGCGGAAGAGGCCTTCATCCTACAGTGGATAGACAATGGTTAAAATGATGATGAAATATACATTAAAAACAGTTAGAATGACACGTAACATAAAATAGACAGAAGAGGAACAGATACACTGCTTCTATTCCTCATCTACCTCAAGCATTGACCTCAAAACATAAACTGTTAAGGAAATCAGGATAGGTGAGATTAACTTATCCAAAAAGAAAAAGATAAGGTTACAATGAGAAAAGGCTAGGAGGCCAGATGGATTTGCTTTCACCACCTGTTTGAGAATTTCACCCACACAGCTTACACATTCAGAATTCTCGTTGATTTGAGTAGGAGTGACCTGCTTCGTTGGGCTGTTCTCTTTAACCTGAAGGATGAACTCCATTATTTCCGAAATCTTTTATCAATACTTTTGTTTAGAAACTTGCATTCAGGACTTCAGAACCAAAATCCATGCAGAAATAGAAAGAAAACAAAGGGAGATAAACATATATTTATCTTCCTTATTGTGCAGAATATGAGATATAAATACCATAACAGACATAATTACTGACATGTGCATGCATACATTTCAAACATATAATTAAAGAGTTCAAATTATGCTTGGAATACAGCCACACCTTTGCATCCTGCGACAATGCATATTCATGTCAATTATCTTTACAAATTAAGTTCTGTTGTATGTGGGCCTACAGTGTTTAATGTTTTATTTACTGTATATGCTTCCTTGATAGAAAGAAATTTGCAGGTTATTGGGAGCAAAAAAACTCATTCCACACATCATGCAAAGCAAACCTCATATTAAGTTTACAGTAAACTTACAGCCTCCCTTGATGTGTTTGTAAATAGCTAGGCACATTCCCATAATTGAAAATATAGGATGTGCATAACTATAGGAAATGTAGGATGCGCAAAGGTCCCAATTGATTAGCAGCTATTGCAGGTTTGATCACTAAAAAGAGACTCTTCAAAATTGTTGGGTGCCCAACAGCAAATGTATAAAATCCGGGTCTTGTGAAAATAGAGATAAAGGCCTGGTGGCTTTGAAAGGCAAAACATTGACAGGTCTTCTATGATTACCTTTAATTATATATTTTAACAATACACAGCATTCCAATCATGCTATTGATGGTTTACACTGCTCTAATTGTAACATAGTAGACAAGAAGTAATGGGCTGAAAGAGTCATCTGCACAGAGGTCAAAAGAGTCAAAATGGTAGCCACAACCACAGGCTTGAAGCCCTGCCTCCTTTTAAAGTGTATTGTTTGCTTCTGACATGCCTCAGGACTAACATCTGGACTTCTTCTGAACATCTCAACTATAGGCATTGAGTGCCCGGATGAGTTGTAGCTAATGAGTTGTGGCTCTTGATGTCATCACCCGGCACCACTACTCTCTTTCTGAGCTTGTGAATGGCCCTGTGATGTCATTGCCTGGCGCCGCTACTCTCTTCTGAGCAGGCACATGGCCCTATGATGTCATCGCCCAGCACTGGTACTCTCTTTCTGAGCATGCTCATCACTGAGGCGATGCCTGGGCAACTTGACTCGCATGCCAACAGAGAGGGCTCTGAGTGCCTGCTGTGGCACGCGTGCCATTGGTTCACCATCCCTGGTATAGGGCTTCCTGCCTAAGCAGGGGGCTGAACTAGAGGACCTCCAAGATCCCTTCCAACTGACAATTTTGTTAATCTGTTATTCTTTGATCGTATGCTGGATATATATTCCTGGGCTGAAATAGAATTTACTGCTATGAAAGCAGCTTCACCCTTTAATCAAATGAAGAGCTTTGTTATGCTATTTTATTTTGGCTCCTAAGCGGAAACGTTGGAAAACCTCTTCCAGTCTAGGAGTCCAGGAAACACACAGCTGATTTACTTATTATTTCCCTTCCCTCCACAGACTTAAGTGGAAATCAATCTTCACTTGACCACAGAATCTTTCCAAAGTCAGGGTGGGAAATTGCGTAACAGCTGCAAAGCCTCTGTGCATCACGAGTGGCACTTGCAGATAGGGTGCCTCATATATATATAATGCATCTTCTACATCCTGATTATCTTCATGGAGAATAAAAAGGAGCGAATGAGGGAAATCTTCACAAAAGCTCCGAATGGTGAAAAGGGCTTTGAGTCATACTCATACAGGTAAGACCTTGACTTAGGACCGATCATTTAGCAATTATTCAAAGTTAAAAACAGGCTTCCCAGGGCTTCTTACAACCCGGATTCAAAGTTGTGTATTTATGACGGTTGTTGCAGTGTCCCGGGCTCAGGTGATCCCCTTTTGCAACCTTCTGACAAGCAAAGTCCATGAGGAAGTCAGATTCACTTACTAAAGGTATTACTAAGTTAATAATGGCAGTGATTCACTTAACACTGTGCCCAAAAGATCATAAAATGGGGCAAAACTTGTTCAACAACTGTCTTGCTCAACAACAGAAATTTTCAACTCAGTTGTGATTGTAAGTCAAGGTACTTTCCCTTTTCAATGAGCAATGAGTAGCAAGAAATTCTGTACCACATAAGGCTGAGGGAGAGTGATTAAAGTTGATTCCTGGGCAAGGTACATACCAGTATTACTCAACTTAATGATCACAATTGAGCCCCAAACATTTGCTACTAAGTGAGACATTTGCTAAGTGAATTTTGCCCCAATTTTATGACCTTTCTTGCCGCAGTTGTTAAACGAATCAATGGACTTGTTAAGTTTGTAAGTTACTAAGTGAATTTGGCTCCCCCATTGACTTTGCTTGTCAGAAGGTTGCAAAAGGGGGAGCACGTGACCCCGGGACACTGCAACAACCATCATAACTGTGAGTCAATTGCCAAGCATTTCAAATTTTAATCACGTGACCGTGGGAATATCGTAATGGTTGCATGTGTGAAAAACCGTCCAAAGTCTCTTTTTTAGTGATGTTGTAACTTTGAAGTCACTCAATGAAATGTAAATCGGGGGCTACCTGTTTATAGCCAGCTGGATGAGTAGATTTTGCAGTCACTGATCTTTGTTCTGTGGGCTTCCTGTCTGTAATAAAATCAATTTTAGCTTCCAGAACTTTGTCCAGGTCTTATGCTGCCGGCTGTTGAGTTTTTAGAGAGAGTTTTAGTGCTGTCCCTGGGTTGTCTCTGATAACAAAAGTAGTAGGGGGGAGGAAAATCACATGTATGAAGGGTGGCTGATAACCAAAGAGTTAGGATTATTTTGCTAGATCATACTGCCAAGTTGAGGCACAAGCTCAGAGTAAAACTTCCGTTATTGCACAACTGTGGAAATGAAGGAAGCTTAGAAGAGTATACTCAGAAAAAATAAATCTACACAGCTGTCTTTATTCTAATGTGTCTACTAAGAAAACAAGGATTTATTTCCTGAGGGGATATTCTCTCATCAAGACAGATAATTGTGATAGACTAAACTTTAAGGCCGCAAATCACATGGGAACTGCTGAAAACAATTAGCCCTCCATCCATTTCCCCTTAATGTTTAGAAATGGAAATGCTGGCGATGCCATTTAAATCCCTTGCCTTTCTCCGTCATATCTCTGCAGCACTGGGGACCGGAAAGAATCCCACATGAACATATTTGGCACAAGGTTTCAAAGTCCTTGTGTCTTTTGTTCCAGAGGTATCGGGAACAAAAAGAAGAACATTTCTATAAATCACCATCTCTCAGCTTTGAGAAACGATGAAGATGTGTGGATTTCAACTCCCAGAATTCTCCAGCTAGCAGGTTGACCGGAGAATTCTGGAAGTTGAAATCCACACATCTGAAAGTTGTCAAGGTTGAAAATACTACTACTGTGAGTAATACATTCAGCATAATCAGCTGGATTCTATAGCTTTTTCCTCATCTTCACTTTTCAAATTACGTTGGTATTTGGAAACATCTGTTGCCCTATTGCCCTATTGCAGTGATGGCTAGCCTTTTCGACACTGACTACCTGGACGAGTCGTGGTTAATGAGTCGTGGCTTGTGATGTCATCACCTGATGCCACTACTCTCTGAGCATGCCCATGGCACCGTGACATCAACAGCTGGCACCCCTACTCCTTTCTGAGCATGCTCAGCTTTGGGGCAATGCTGGGGCGACTTGATTCACGTGCCAGCAGAGGGTACTGTGTGCCCACTGAGGCACACTGCCCTAGGTTTGCCATCACTGCCCTAGGTTTGCCATCACTGCCCTATTGCATTCATTGAAGCACATTTTAATGCAAGAGCCCAATCCAAGAGATTTGGGCAGCACGGTGTCGTCAGTTGCAAACGCAACTTGCAAAACCTGAAATGCTTCAAAGATTGCCAGGAGATTCCTGATGCTTAGCAATACAAATGGAATTGTGGATACCCTAATTAACACCACTATTCCAAGCATGACTAAGCCTTGGTCATAGGGTAAAATAATCTCTCCAGAGTGAGCAATCATCTACAGAACATCAGTGCCTGCCATAACTCTTTACAGTCAACATGACTTCTAAATAATTAATTCAGCCCAGCCCACAAAATGGCTACAGCTCGGAGGGAAACATCATCATCATCAGGAGAAAGATACAGAAAAAAACAAAAACAAGGTTGACCTCGATGAATCAGAAGAAAGACATTTCCTGGCAGAGACAAAAGTTCATAAAAAAAGGAAAAGGGCTGTCATCTCTCAGTTGGAACAGATTGGGGAAGGTTCTCCATTTGAAGGCCTACCCACACTTGCAACTGAAGCTGCTCCTGTGACAGCTTGACTCTAAGCTGATTGAAGGAAATTGCTCTGGTCTGGGACAGTTTGGCAACAGCTGGTAAGGTATTAAGTTCACACAGCCGACTGCCATGTTCTCCTGTTGGACAATTCCTCTGCTGTTGTGTCGTTCCACTAGGAAGACAAATATTAATTACTTTCCTTCCAGTGGAAGGATCTTCCTGGGGATATATTTTACATGCGTATAAAATACATCTATATTAAACTAAATGTGTTTGTGTGTGTGTGTGTACAGGAATATATACACAATATAAATATATACAGATTTAGAACAGTTCATTTACTGACCGTTCGAAGTTACAGCAGCACTGAAAAAGGTGACTTATGACCATTTTTCACAGTTAATGACCGTTGCCGCTTTCCCGTGGTCACAGGATCGAAATTCAGATACGTTGCAATTGACTCATATTTAGGACGGTCGCAGCGTCCTGGACTCATGCGACCCCCTTTTTGCGACCTTCTGACAAGCAAAGTCCGTGGGGAAGCCAGATTCACTTAACAACCGTGTTACTCATTTAACAACGGTAGTGATTCACTGAACAACTGTCGCAAGAAAGGTTGCGGAATGGGGCAAAAGTCACTACCTTGCTTAAGGCCAGAAATGTTGGGCTACCCGTGATGAACGCCTGGAATAGCTCGTGAAGAAGTGCAGCCTTCTCGCTGGAGCAGACAAGAGCATTTGAAACAACTTTGGCGAGAAAAGCCTGCTCTCAAACCACAATGGGGAAAATTGCTGGGGATCAGATCTGTGACGGAAGGGGCATGACTAAAAGCTGAAATCATCGGTTTTTTGCTGCGTAGAAATTATTGCTGCCCTATGCTGGGGACGAGGCAATTAGGTAATCCCTTAAGACGGTACACCCTAGAAGCCTACGAATTCAAGGCAGAGTTCACGGACTGCCAGATTGTGTTTTGATTGTCGGTGGTTTGGTGCGGTTCAAATTGACGTCTTATAATCTGTAGCCAGCCTTTCCCACCAAATTCTAGAAGAGGAAAAAGAGGAGGTTTGAGCTGTAGGTTTTTTTCTATGCCATAGAGCAGGAGCATCCAATTTTGGCAACTTTAAGACCTGAGGACTTCATCAGAATCAGAATTTATGGACACATACTCTATACCTACATACACACAATAAACACACTGTGATTACAATCATAAGATACATTCATAATCGTAAAGTACATTCCTCTTGTCATGTACATATAAGCTGCAATTGACAAACCGCAATCTTAATCGTGAATACAATCACAATCATGAAGTACATTCATCATGTCAGAAAACAGCTTCCTCATGCCATGCGATACATTTTTGTGATACGGTACATTTTTTTGTGATAGGTTTAGAACAGTTGTAGGACACTAATAATCATTCTGCAAATCAAAATAGGGGTATTAAATGAACAACTGTTTCATATTGTAACATCTCCCAGAATTCCCGCGCTCCCCTCCCATATTTAAGTAACAACATGTTGTAATGAAGCTATGAAGTAGCTGTGAACGACACTCTGCCTCTGTGAAGCTGAGCCATCGGGCTTTCCTTACTGCAGAGTTTCAGTGGAACACAGAAATGAAGGAACATCCTGTACTCTTTCCTTTGATCATTGTAGCATCAGAGCAACAATGGCACAATAAAGGGGAAAAGGGAGGGCCTGCGTTTAATGTCAAAGGAGAGAATGCATGAAGCGAGAACAGGCTGTCCTCGACCTATGACCACAACTGAACCCAAAATTTCCACGACTAAGCAAGGCAGTCGCTAAGTGAGTTTTATCCCAGTTTACAATCTTTTTTGGCCACAATTTAAGCGAACCACTGCAGTTGTTAAATGAACCACGCAATTGTTAAGCAAATCTGGCTTCCCTCATTGACATCACAAACCAAAACAATTAGACACAAGGACAGTTTCTTCCCCCATGCCATCAATCTGCTAAACAAGTAACTTCCACAATAGTTAAATTACCTAGTAGAAATATATCATCATTCTCATTCTCCTAATTCTAATTCTAATTCTAATTCTAATTCTAATTCTAATTCTAATTCTAATTCTAATTCTAATTCTAATTCTA
>JANHFO010004979.1:36795-55670 GCA_032468095.1 Pareas carinatus
GTATATGTTTTTATTTGCCTGTTAGCCGCCCTGAGTCCTTCGGGAGAAGGGCGGGATAGAAATAAAAATTTATTATTTATTATTATTATTATTGTTTCTGAGTAACATTATTAACTATTGTTTCATATTCCTTAGTTGATAAAGAATAGGATTTATTACACATACTTAAACACGACAAGGAAATCTGCTGCTATATTTTGAAATCACACAACTCAAGTTAGTAAAAGCCAGAATGATATTGCATTTAAGATGTGAGTGGAGGGGCAGGACCAGGAAGACCCAGGTTCACATCCACCCTGGGCAATGAAAGTTCACTAAGTGACTTTGGGTCAGTTGCTCTCTCTCAGTTCAGTTATAGGATTGCTTTTGAGGAGAAGAACTGGAAGAAGTGGTATTGTAGTCTGCCTTGAACTCTGGAAGAAATAACTAATACATAAACAAGAATGTGTCCTGTGGGAATAACCAGGTCAATGACTGCTGTAAAGGTACTAACCATGGCATGTGGTCATAAGCCAAAATATCAAATTATAATTTTTCTTACCCTTGTGTTTTCTGGTACCAATCGTCATCAATAAGATTGGAAGTATGTATCACCACTCGAAGGCCTTCCTCATAATTCAACAGCATCATTTTCCTATACAAAAAAGAATAATTTTAAGTATCTCCAAAAGTGACATATCAAGTACCCTAAGAGATAATAGATGACAAAACACCCCAAAATTAATCTAGGCTGGAAAAATATAGAATATTAAAAGGAAGGGAAGGAGAGAAAAGAAGAAAAAAGGTAGGAGGAAAGGGAAAGGCGGAAAAGAAGGCAGAGTGGAGAGGGAGGGAAAAAAGGAAAGAAGGGAGGTAGAGGAGAAGAGATAGAAACGAGAGAAGAGAAGAGAGAGAAGGGAAGTAGGAAAGAAGGGGAAAATAAGATAGGGAAAGGAAGAGGAAGAAAAGGAGGAGGAAAGAAATAGAAGAGCAAAGATGAGGGAAAGAGAAAGTAGGAAGAAAGAAAAAGAGGAAGGAGAAAAAAGGAAAGGAAAAGATAAAGGAAAGAAAGAGGAAGGATACAGGGGATATAGGACAGAAATAAAGAAAATAAGGAAAAGAAAAGGAAAGGGAAGAAAATAAAGGAAGGAAGGGGAGGAAGAAAAACCAAAGGTATTAGAAGGTAATGATTTTTCTTTTAATAAGATAAAAGGAATGACTGTATATATATGTCTCTGACATTGAAAAAGATGTAAAAACCAGAAATGTAAAAATGTAAATGACATTCACTATGAAATGTATATACCAATCAAAATTATAAGCCATAAAAAATAAAGAATTGGGGTGTGTGTGTGAAATAAAAAAGACCAAGGCCAAAAATGCAAAGCATATTTACATAAAACCATGCGATAAAGCTATAAAAGTTGTAATGATATCAATCCATTTACTTATAGTGTTGCTACATTTTTCCTTCAACGGGGATATCATTTCATAAATCTAGATCTATTCTAGTCTTAATTAGACAACTGAATGGCTGGACCAAATGTCATTTTTATCTGCCCCATATGTAGATCAGACTAGAAAGCAGACTCCAGAGAAGTAATCTAATAATTTATTAAGAAAGACTTTTATTAAGACTACTGTAACAGAATCTTGCAAGACTTATTGTGCTTTATTTCCCCAACCTCCCATTTATGCTCCTGTAAAACTATGAAGCCGTCTGAGACTTTTCTTCCTGCTCCGGTGTTATGTGCTTGAATCTTTTTTTGCTTTGTTGCTCTGTTACATTAACATCACCTTTATAGATGCTCCTGAATAATATTGCTGTAAGAAAGACTAGATTGGCAAGAATTCATGACAGATCTAAACAAGAGGATCATTGATACTAGTGCGTAATATTTCTGTAATGTACGGTTTACTAATCTGCTTCCTTTTATACTATCCAAAACTTCCAAACTTTGTACAAATTTTCTTCCTAATTACCAATTGCCACTATATTGAGCAATGTGAGCATATTTCTAACATGTATTGCATTCACTGTACACTATATGGTACATGGAAGGTTTATGCAACAAGTTACAATACCATTTTAGTGCTCTTGCAGTATTCTGAATAGCTCTAGGGGTAGTCCTTGACTTATGACCACAATTAAGCCCAAAATTTCTGTTGCTAGGCGAAACATTTGTTAACAGAATTTTGCCCCATCTTTCTGCCACAGCTGTTCGGTGAATCACTGCAGTTACTAAGTGAGTAACATGGTTGTTGAGTGAATCTGGCTTCCTCGTTGACTTTGCTTGGCAGAAGGTCGCAAAAGGTGATCACATGATCCCGGGACACTGCAACTATCATAAATATGAGTCGGTTGCCAAGCATCTGAATTTTGACCATGTGATCATGGGGATGCTGCAACGATAATAAGCGTGAAAAACACTAAGTCACTTCTTCCAGTGCTGTTGTGACTTTGAATGGTCACTAAACAAACAGTTATACATCGAGGACTAGCTGTACTTAGGATTTTGCAATTCTTATTTAATGACGAGTATTTTGCTGGCTTCATTGGCTATATTGAGGACCTGTCCAATGCATTAGTCTTGCTTTAAAACCCGTATCGATTATTTGAAGGATCAATTACACATATAGAAATTTCAGTGATTCTAATCTCCCCATTAAAAGGTTTTAGCTTATTGGAGAACAGAACTTTCAAATAATTGACTACTATATTGTCTATGAATTTTTCACTGATATAATTCGATCATTTATTTTTAAAGACAATTTATAAAATCATTTGTAATTTAAAATAGCTAGGCTATTTTAATTTTAATCTATTTCATTTTAAAACTGTACCCTAATATGTGATTTCCACAATTTGAAATGTGATCCTGCTATGGCCATCTGCTTAAAAAATTGCTAAGTAAATCTAATAGTCACATACTCTTTTTGTACTCCTATTTTTGTGACAACTTAAAATGTCTGATATTGCCCTGATGTTTTCTTCCAAACGATTAGGTTGCCTTAGAAACTGGCACCTGAGAATCAAAATGTACTGAAATAAAAATATACCGAGGTCATATAAGTGACTCACTGCATGATTATACATAGTTCTGCTAGTGTTATATTTATATTTTAAAAATTAAAGCAAAATCTTATTTAACGTATGCTTCATATACTGCAAAATACAGCAAACAGCAAAGTCTAAAATAATAATAAAACAATACTTTCTTGGAAAATTGTTTTGGTAAATATTAATGCAGCAACAAGTACAAACTTTATTCTAACAATATCTAATTCTACCCTAATGCCACTCAAAGAAGCTTTGAGCTTCTATTACTGAAACAGTACTTTGATTAATGGTTTATGAAATCGCTTTTGAAGTAAAACTAAGAGATGGTATGGGAGGTGATTAATGGATTAAAGAAGATCCCACCTCCACTCCATTGTATCATGATTCCTCCTTACTTGGATTTTGCTCATTTTAATCTCAATATTTATCATTTTAATGTTTAATGTTTGATACTGTCACTTTTATCTTTTAAGCTGCCCAGTAAAAGTAAAAGAAGGTAAAGTAAAAGTAAAAGAAGGAACGGTAAGGTAAGGTAGGGTAGGGTAGGGTAGGGTAGGGTAAGGTAAGGTAAGGTAAGGTAAGGTAAGGTAAGGTAAGGTAAGGTAAGGTAAGGTAAGGTAAAGTAAAGTATATATAGTAGTGCTATTTAGCTAAAACAAGGCAAACATTTTGTGGCCATTCAGCCATGGCCAACTTTTTGTAACTTAAATATAGGAACACGGTGCAATTCCAAGTGCTGATTACTACCAGTAAAGTCCTATATTGCATGGGACCACATGCATGGCCCAGTTGCAAATAGGGGGTTGCAGACCCCTGATATCAAACACCCTTTTAAAAGGCCCTCATCCTTTTAATGTTCTGAAGAGCACAAGGCCTGGCTTTACTCCTAAGTGCTAGGATAGGATAAGATTTTTTTTCTTTTAATGACCCTCTAATTCATAAGTGTCAAACACAAGGCCCGTGGGCAAAAGCTAGCCCGCTGCCTCCTTGGATCCAGCTTCCGGGGCCCTGCTGGAGGCGAGTGAGGTGCTTCCCTGAGGTGGCTGCAGTGAGGGGAAGGTCTATAGTAGTGCAGGGAGGACTGTAGCGATACAAGGGTCTGTGGGAGGATCGGTGGCACCTGTGGGGGTCAGCCCCAGCAGCAGTGGCCCTCAATGAAATTGAGTTTGGCACTCTTGCTGTACTCCCTTGCAATTTGAGGACCCAGATTGTTGGGGGCAATATGCTGACTGTGTAAACCGCTTAGAGAGTGCTGTAAAGCACTATTAAGCGGTATTTAAATCATCATCATCATCACAACATCAACTTACCTTAATTATAACAGGCAAAGTGAGCTAAGAATTAAATCTACATTTTCCACCAGTAAACAGACTAGTGAAAGTTTCAGTGAGAATAATGATGAAGAATAGCAATGAAGTAAATAGTTCAAGATAATCTGTGGGTGGGTACGGTCCTAAATCAGGTCTGTGTAGTCTTGGAGCACCTTGTCTAGGCCATCAGAACTACCATTAATTCCAGAAGCCACTGGTTTGGTAAATTTTGGGGGGTTAGGGTTAGGGTTAGAGACATTAGCATGGTCTCAAGGAGAACAGGCATTTAATATTTTCCTGAACATCCTAATCTTGAATCAATTAGGTTTGTTCAATCCATTTCCTATATATGTAGTAGTCAGTTATTGATCAGTAATTCAGCGACTGTTTGAAGTTATGACTGCTGAACAGTAGTATGACTGGTTCCCAAGGTTCCGGCAATCCAAGATGAGCTCATGCTGCACTGACAACCAGCACACCTCCCCAACCCAGTAGTACTCATAGTTGTACTCATTTCATAATTGGTTGGTCATCCATGAACCCAGCCCCATCCAGCAGCAGCCACATGTTTATCCACCAGCCTGCTCGGAAGCTATCTGAAACTTGCAATTTTTTACCAGATTCCCCTCTGATTTTGCTTCTTGGAAGCTGGCAGGAAGTTATAAGAAGTTATAATGTGCTTAATAGCACATGATCCTCACTTAATGATAACAATAGGATCTATCAGGATTCCTGTTACAAAGCAATGCAGTCAAATAACATTGTGCTTTACCACTGGATTGCTAGCAATGGATCTTAAACCTTCATTTTCCACCAGTAAACAGACTAGTAGCAGTTTCAGTGAGAATAAAGATAAAGCAAATAGCAAAGATCTAGTTATTTTGAAATTGTTAGCCATCTGTAAACCAAATAAATTCTTGAAATTGTTATAATCATTAAGTGGGGACTGCTAGATACTTTGTTCTATGCATACATTTGCCCCTTCCTATTTTATATAAACAATGTCATTGGAATAATCAGACATGATAAATGATTTTGTTGCATTTGGCCAGTTTAGTTTCAACTAGTTCAGTGTTGCTTGAATATTTTAATCTTTAATTTCATTTTGGAGAGAAAAGATATAAATATAGTTTATGGTGGAAAGGTAACACAGATATTTGCTATACTCTCTTTTGTTCTGAGTGTTCAATATTTCTGATGAAAAATCTGCAGCAATGATGAAGGACTTTCCTATGTGATTGTTATTCAGGTCTTACCAGTGGGGCTTTTAGTCATGCAAATGAAGCAACTTCAGTGAATTAGTATGTATAAATAGGGACCTAATTTAGGTTTGCAGCTATGTTTATAAATAAGATTATACTTAATTACATTAAAGACGGAAACATTGATACTCCAAATGAAGGTTAATGCTCTTCTTTTTTTAACTTTGAGAAGCATCTCTCACATACACACTCCAGAGGTTTTCCTGAACTTCATATATAAGCTTTGACATGCATTGTTTCTGCTCAGACCAAGTTGGCTAAGCTTCTGATACTTTGAGAAATATTGTCACAGTTCTCTGAATTCTGGTCCAATGAGGAAATATTACTGATATAGATTTTAAACTTTTTTCAGAGTCAACTGTATACTAAATACTTCAAATCTTTTTTACAAATATTTTGGTTTGAACTTTTAAATAACTGCTATTGCCTATTTTTATTATCTTAGATGAGAAAAAGAAGGCCAGGAAAAGAGCTAGAGGCATCTCTCCAATTGTTTTTGATAGAAGTGGAAGCTCCGCATCAGAGTCATATGCAGGTATTCTGTGATTGCTTATCTTCATTGATATGATCTGTAGCAAAACCTTTTAATGCATCATTAAAAATAAACCATAGGCCATAATAGGCTTTGGACAGATAGCTGAATCGACATAGTTAGTATTTTGGCATGTTCTTTGTGAATAATTTGATAAAGTGGGCTTTCTTATGTTAATTTAATTTTGATTAAATGAAAATTTCACTTTTTTAAACTTGGAAGATGATGATTCACTGGCTAGTTTTCTTTATAGAAAACTGGTCCAATAAATCAAACCCAAAAAGAGACAACTAAAAAAAATTCAAATTCAAATCCTCGTGCACATTGATCAGCATTCTTTTTGTGTGAGTGGGTGCGCATAGGAGGAATAATTTGTCATGAATGAAAATAGTATGTGAAAAGGTTGTAGAATTTGTACCGTATCTCTATTAAGGCTCAATTTGAACAAATGTACTTTGGCTAAATACAGGTTCAGAAAAGAAGCATGAGAAATTATCATCTTCCGTTCGTGCTGTCCAAAAAGGTATAATTTAAATTTGAACTTTTTAATGCATGTATCTATAATCATCTATTGTTGATTATATAGCAAATGATATAACATTCCGATGTACAGTAAAACGCATACTAGTGAATAATTCAAATTATTTGCATGATGTTTTTAATGGAAAAAGCAATATTTCATCACTGAATTAGCAGGCAGATAACGCAATCTACCCCTTTTACACACAAACTTCATAAAATGATTTCTCTGATTAAGGCTATATGTTGGTTATTACAAATAAAAATAACTGAACATTATTAATGTTCCATTGACTTCTTTGAATAGCTTATTTTGCTTTTAAAGTTAGCATTGCATGGTATGGAAATCTGAATTTGGTGGGATTGTGCTATTCACTCCTTTGAAGAGCAGAGATTGTCTGTTTGAGCTTCCTTTTATTAATAAGGAGTTAAACTGCATATGCCCTACAGGAGGCCAATTTTGCCAATATAGCAGCTAGACTTTATATTCCAAATCCTACAAATACAGGGAGTCCTTGAGTTATGATCATAATTGAGCCAAAAATTTCCATTCTTAAGCAAGACAGTTGTTAAATGAGTTTTGCCCCTTTTTCTAGCTTTCTTGACACAGTTGTTAAGGATCACTGCAGTTGATAAGTCAGTAACAGAGTTTTTAATTGAGTCTGACTTTCCCATTGAATTGTCAGAATGTTGCGAAAGGTGATCACATAATCCCAGGACAGTGCAACAGTCATAAACACATGCCAGTTGACAAGCATCCAATGCTACAATGGTTGTAAGTGTGAAAAATGGTTATAAGTCACTTTTGTCAATGCTATTATAATTTCAAACAGTCACTAAATAAATGGTTGTAACTTGAGGGTAAAGTAAAGTACAGTTATCTATTTTGTTTTTTCCTTCCAGACCAAACTAGCAAACTTAAATATATTCTCCAAGATGCACGATTTTTTCTTATAAAAAGTAACAACCATGAAAATGTCTCTCTTGCCAAAGCTAAGGTATGTTAAATTGCTGTGAAGTCAATTACATATGCAAAGTATGGAATCAGATTGCTTTTCTTTATAATTATTTAATTTTATTTTTCCTTTATTAAATATAAATATAATTACTAAAACATAAATGTAAAATAAAATATATATTTATTTTATAAATAATTTATTTAATTATTTTTTCTTGGTTTATTGACTCATGGGTAATAGCAAAACTTTTGTTCCTGTTTGCCTCCATATTTTGTGAAAAATTAATGCTTTAAGCATTAAAAATCTCTTAGATTTTTTTCTCTCTTATTTTGTATTGTGTAGAACAGCAGCTCACAACCTTTTTGGCTATGGTTTCGTGGAAGTCAAATTTTCCACAGACCCGGGGAGGTGGAGGGGCGAAGGTTTCGATTTCACTCTCTTGCCGCCAGTCACCTCCAACTTTGCAGCCCCATTCCTAACAAACCACAGATCAGTACCAGTCCATGGCTCAGGTTGGGGATCCCTGGTGTAAACCAATATGTATAAACCAACATATTGGCTTAAATGAGTGTAAACTTAGTGAATGTTATCTGCAGATTACTGAGAAGGTGTATATTTCTGATTCCTTTCCAAATTTTGTTTTGCATGTATTGGTATATAAAGCTTGTTTAGTTCGACATTATACTATTGTCCCCACTTTCTGATAATAGGTTTGTTTCTTTTGACTCAGACAAATATCTGTCTTGGATCTGTTCTCTGGATCTGAAAATTGTAGGGATAGAAACTGAAACCTTCATACAAAAGATATGTTGTTGCTGAATGTATTTCAAAGTCTTGTTGAACTTGAACCTATCAGATAGTTTTAGGTTTGTAAATTATTTATTCATCTCTTCATAGGGTGTTTGGTCAACCCTTCCAGTCAATGAGAAAAAGCTCAATGCTGCCTTCAGATCAGCAAGAAGTGTCATCTTGATATTTTCTGTAAGAGAGAGTGGAAAATTCCAAGGTAAGTACAGGTAGTTCTAGACTTGCAATCAGAATTGAGCCCCAAGTTTCTGTTGTTAAGCAAGACAGTTGTTAGTGAATTTTGCTCCATTTTATGACTTTTCTTGCTACAGTTGCTAACTGAATCACTACAGCTGTTGTTAAATATATCTGTCTTCCCTGTTGACTTTGCTTGTCAGAAAGACCCTAGGATACTGCAACTATCATAAATATGAGCCACTTGCCAAGTGTCCAAATTTTTATCATGTGACTATTATTTATGTATTTATTTTGTTGTATTTGTATGCCACCCCTCTCCTAGGACTCAGGGCGGCTCACAACAAATCAACAATAAAACAATATTTAAAAAAACATTTAAAAGACTTTAAAATACATTCACACACCATTCATGGCCGGATCTCACCAGATCGTCTGGCGAGATCAATGGCCCAAGCCTGCCTGAACAGCCAGATCTTCAAGTCTTTTTGGAAGGCCATTAGGGTGGGGATGGTCTGGATCTCTGGAGGTAACTGGTTTCAGAGAGCTGGGGCAGCCTTAGAGAAGGCTCTCCCCCGCGGGCCCGCCAGCCAGCATTGTTTATGTGACGGGACTTTGAGAAGACAAACTCTCTGGGTTCATAACCAGTCGCTGGGAGACATGCGGTAGAAGACGGTCTCTAAAATAGCCTGACCTTAAGCCATGTATGGCTTTAAACGTGATAGCCAGCACCTTGAATTGTGCCCGGAGACCAACAGGGAGCCAGTGCAGCTCACAGAGAATTGATACACCCACAACGGCTAGCGCAGCTGCATTCTGGACCAGCTTCAGTGTCCGAACACTTTTCAAGGGTAGCCCCATGTAGAGCGCGTTACAGTAATCTAACCGTGAGGTGATAAGGGCATGAGTGACTGCACGGGGCGCCTCCTGATCCAGATAGGGTCGCAATTGGTGCACTAGGCGAACCTGTGCAAAGGTCCCCCTAGCCATAGCAGTCAGATGGTGGTCTAATTTTAGCTGTGAGTCTAGAAGGACTCCCAAATTGGTTGGTATAATCCTTAGGAGGCAATACCCACAGCCACTCGGTCTTGTCTGGGTTAAGTCTGAGCCTGTTGACTCCTATCCAAACCCTTACCGCCTCCAGGCATCAGCAGATCACATCTACTGCTTCACTGAATTGATGCAGGGTGAAGATATATAGCTGGGTATCATCAGCATATTGCTGGTATCTCACCCCGAATCGTCGGATGATCTCACCCAGCGGCTTCATGTAGATGTTGAAAAGAAGAGGAGAGAGGACTGAGCCCTGTGGCATCCCGCAAACGAGGGCCCTAGACCTCTGTCCTCCCACCAACACCGACTGTGACCAACCAGAGAGATAGGATGAGAACCACCGCAATACGGTGCCTCCCACTCCCAGCAGGATATCGTGGTCAACGGTATCGAAGGCCGCTGAGAGGTCGAGTAGCACCAAGATGGAGGAACAACCCCCATCTCGGGCTCGCCAGAGATCATCCATTAGTGTGACCAGGGCAGTTTCCGTGCTGTAGCCAGGCTGAAGCCGGACTGAAAAGGATTCAGATAATCCACTTCATCCAATGACCGCAGGAGCTGGAGTGCCACCACTTTCTCCACAACCTTCCCCACAAAGGGTAGGTTGGAGACTGGACGAAAGTTCTTAAAATTCGCTGGGTCCAGGGAAGGCTTCTTGAGGAGGGGTCTTACTACCACTTCCTCTAAGAGTTGCGGGAAGGACCCCTCACTCAGGGCCGCATTGACTAATGCCTGGAGCCAGCCTCGTGTTGTCTCCCTGCTGGCTGAAACCAGCCAGGAGGGGCGCGGGTCCAGTAAACAGGTGGAGGCACTCATCGCCCCCACAGCCCTGTCCTCTTCCGCACAATAGGACTAAGACTCGCCCCTGTCATCTCAGTCAATACCCAATCAGAGTTCAGGTCCATCCGAATCTGGGCGATTTTATCCGACAGAAACTGCAAATTCCTCAGTTCTACCCTGTAGTGGCTCGTCCACTCCCCCAACATTAAGGAGGGAGCGGGTCACTCTAAACAGGGCGACTGGGCGAGATTCTGCAGATGCAATTAGAGCTGAAAAATATAAACATTTTGCTGCCCGTATCGCCACCAAATAAGTCCTAATAAAGGTTCTTAAAAGTGTTTGACCAGATTCGGATTTACTGGATCTCCAGCATCATTCTAGACGTGTCTTCTGGCGCTTCATCTCCCTAAGCTCCTCAATAAACCAAGGAGCTTTATGGAGATGCTGCATGTGTGAAAAATGGTGATATCACTTTTCAGTACTGTTGTAACTTCAACAGTCATTAAATGAGTGGTTGTGAGTCAAGAACTAACTGTAAAAGGAATACTTGTATTCATAAATTCAAAATTATTTGGATAAATGGCCTCATCTCACTTTTTTAAATTTTTACAGGATTTGCAAGGCTTGCTTCTGAATCTCACCATGGAGGGTCTCCCATACATTGGGTGCTACCTGCAGGAATGAATGCAAAAATGCTGGGAGGAGTATTTAAGATAGATTGGATATGCAGGTAAAATGGGTGGAAATTAGAAAATAAGATTGTGGTTAGATAGGCTATTTGTTATAGAACAGAAACATAATGTTTAGTAGCAAGTAATATTTGCATGCCAGAGCCCCTGCCTAAGTTCTACTTGTCTTAACTCCCTCCCCCCCCAAAAAAAAACCCAGTTATGTCAGCTCTATTTAGTACTTTGATGAGAGATCACCAGGATATCATAGGTCTCTTCAAGACCTGGACTTGGCAGAAGTAAGGGCAGCATCAGGGTTGGGATGGTGTTGAAACCCCTTCACAACAGTTCCAGTTTCTCATGTGGCCCCTTGGGAAAAATAATTGTCTACCCCTGGGCTATGGGTTCAAATAGGAAGTTGAGAAACATACTGGAAAACAGCAGTATGAATAATATCTGTATTGATACCAAGAAAGCAATATGAATATGATCGTGTAGATGCCAAGAGTTGAACCTATCAAGAGAAACTTGAAACATGTAGAATTGAAAGATAAAATTATTTCAGTGGTCTGGAGATCCATATTTTGATGCATCAAATTCAAGGATTCTGATAACCCATTTTTTTTCCTCCCATATAATTTTTCTGCTGTGGTTTTTGTTTTAAGATATTTACAGATTCTGAATTACTGCCTTTTCTTCTTATCATTCTTATAGTTTTAGGTGTCTTCTGTTGATGATGGATGACTTCCTTTCCTTGGATTTTGAAACCACATTAAGTGTAAAATGGGAAGAGAAGCCAAAAGTTGCTTTTTTTTCTCCTACAGTGGGAAGTTCTGTTAGAAATGTGACTCTGAGATTTTAAGAAACATTATTTTAAAAAACCTATGTGTTTTATACCTTTCAGTTTAGTAAGGATTAGAATCCCTTCCATTTTGTTCCAAAGCCTCGAATCTTTTCCAGTTTTTTTAGTAGAAATATAAATGAAAATAGCGGAACTTAATTAAATTAGGATTAAACAATTGTATAAAGGATTTTATTAGTAATGATAAATAAGTTTGCCAAAGTTAAGCTTGGAATTTGATTCTAAAAAATAATGCCTCATAGTCATTCCTGAAACCTACTAGAAAGTTTGGTTCTCTGAAAATAGAATATGATTCTATTTCAAATGATTAACCTGTCTATACTTGATTATTATGGAGAAAATTCACTAATAGTCAACAACAACTTTATGGCACATAATCAGTCAATCAATCTAATTAGATTGAGAGGCCAAAACTGATCATTTCCTGCCTTCTCCCATAGCATTCAATATTTGTTTTTCTGTTCTAGAATCTTTTTCCATTTTCCTCCCTGCCTTCTTTAGCTTTGTGGGGTGGCAGATATGAGAAGCATTGAGTCAGAAAGTTTTCCAGCACCATTATTATGTCATTCATATAGGAAAAATTGCATTTTTATCACTGTTTCTTTTGTTGCCAAAGCAAGGGTACGGATGAGGGGCTCACAGGATTTGTGAAAATTGGATAGGAAGAAAAAATAAAGGAAAGCTTAAATTACCTGCCTTAGAATTGCTTAATCAAAACTGAAGACAAATTTTGGAAATTGTATTATTTGCTTTGCGAGGTGAACATTTTGATCCTATGGAATTTAACCTCCAAGCTCTGCTTAATTCATTAGATTCATTGCTAGCTGGATTCTCGTATTTTTAAGTTACATTTCATTATATGAGAAAGTGTGTCATATCATATTTTTAGGCGTGAATTACCATTCACAAAATCTGCTCACCTGACCAATCCTTGGAATGAACATAAGCCAGTAAAGATTGGACGTGATGGACAGGTTTGTCAACTGCCTTTGATTGCTCTTCAAAACATTAACCTCAGTATTTTAAAATATTCTTAAAAGGGTTTTTAAATGATATAGTTGTTCATCTTTGATAGCTATTTCTGCTAATCTTGTTTTATCACAATTATTGTCACATTTTGGTAAAAAGACTTCATTCCCAAATATTTTATTAAAGCATCTTTGGATGTACAGCAAGTTCTTTTAAAATAAGATAGATTTAAAATAAAGATAAAATAGAAAAGTAGATTTCTATAAAGAGGTTGCATGAAGATAGAAGAATTGTCATTCAACTTTTTAATCAAAGCACTCATAATGAAGGAAAATGATGATTGAACTGATGGGAGGAAAGATGACAAAACAGCACTGGTAAATATATCACAGCCACAACATATCATAGATTGACATTCTCTTTTTCATAAATTGTGAGATAAGATAAGGACTTGTATGAAAATGGCCTATTTACTAAGGATGCATATTTAAGTTGGGGCATGCATTAAATTAGATATAAACAGGCAGACTTTGACTTACAATTGGGACCAGAATTTCCATCACTAAGTGATGCAGTTGTAAAGCATGACCACACCAATTAGTGATAGAAATCCATGTCATCCCAGTCGCCATTGTTAACTGAATTCTATAGTAGTTAGCTGAGGCAACTTCCTGCCAACTTCCCTCAACCAAAGTAATTGGAGAAGCTGGCCAGAAGTTGCAAGTCCAAGGTCCACAAACAGGTAAGTGGCAGTAACTAGGTAAGGGAAAGGACAAGGGGGCGCTGTTGAGGGTTGGTGTGCAAGGTGCAGGTGGGGAGCATGCCCTATGCAGGTTGGAGGGTGTGTAAGAGGTTCCATATGGGTCGAGGGGGTGTGGGTCAAGGAAAGTGCCTAGAGGTATGCAAGGGGCTGACAAAGTGTAAGAACAGAGGAGTTAAAGGAGGGTGTATGTATGGCAGAGGCTTATCTGAGCAACTGCCAGCTTTTCAATTCACTTTCTGGGGAACCTGGACAGGAAAGTTGCAAATGGCAGTCATGTGATTGCAAGGGGCTCGACAATTGGAAGTGTGAATGAGTTGCCAAGCATTCAGATTGTGATCAAGTGTTCAGGATTGCTGGGATAGCCAGAAGTCAAGAGGATAGTTGTAACTATAATTTGTTCAGCACTATCATGACTTGGAATGGTCACTGACCGAATGGTCGTAGATCAATTATACACCTGCCTTGATCCAACTTTTTTGTTAATTTTACTAAAATCACTACAACATACGCAATTTATGTGGCTTAATGGACGTGTTAAGTTGAGCTTTCACATGTTTCTTAAATTAGGTATTAGCATTCATAAAATGTATTCATTTTGTCTTAGAATGAAACCATATAAATAAACATTGATTCCTTTGTGTGAACTCTGACATGAACTTACAACATGAACATTTAATTGTTACAGGAAATTGAGCTTGAATGTGGAACCCAACTTTGTCTCCTATTCCCTCCTGATGAAAGTATTGATTTGTATCAAGTCATTCATAAAATGCGCCATAAGAGAAGAATGCACTCTCAGCCCCGGTCAAGAGGACGTCCATCCCGTCGAGAGCCACTCAGAGATGTGGGAAGGTTAGAAACATTCTTTGGACTGATAATAGGCACATGTGTCAGAATAACGTGATGGAGGAATATGATTCATCAAAAAGCTTTCCCTGCAATCAAGAAGAGAGAAAATCCTCACATCAAGCTGCATGGACGGGTTTGTGGCTTCATTGAGGATTTCACATTGTCCCTCTCCCCCAGTCACTTTCAAGAGGAAAATGGGAACATTTTGCTTACACAGAAAAGTTTATGACAATCTAGCGTTGACTAGATTTTTATGCAGATTTTATGGATCTGTTAATTGTAGGTAAGCTGATTTTTTTCAAGACCAGGTCAGGTGGAGGAAAATCAAGTCTATGTGTTCCAAAATGTGTTAATATCTTGTAAAAGCCTTTTCTTTCAGGTATATCTCTGGATAAACCTTGTCAAATATGGGACTTTTATCAGGATCACTTATAATTTTGCAGAAGATGGTCGCCTCATTTTGAGGATAAAATATTTATAATATTTTGCTGTTCAAGAAGAGCGTGTTTGGGACTGTTTCAAATTGTATCACCGTGCTGTGGTTATGCCCATTGCCAAATATTCTCTTGCATCTTGCTGAGCTTCTGGAAGCCGTAGGTTCTCTCCAAAGGAAGTAGCCCTTTGAGACCCGGCAACAAACCAAAAAGAATGGCTGTTGCTGTGTCAGTGTATACAACCTTTCCAGATGCTGACAGCACCCGTGGACTTAAAAGTGGTTTTAGAGGATCGCCATGGTTATTGATCACTACTGTATGAACTTACCAACATTCCCCAGAAAGAAGGGTATATCTTGTTACAGAATTGGAGGAGTCTTTGCAAAGGACTGATAATAATCCCTTCTATCCAACACGTTTCCCTGATCCCTGTGTAGCCACTTTATTTTCTGATAAATCTAAAGCTTTTCTGCTAAAGACTATGTGGTTTGGGCTGAAACCTTTTTGGTTAGACTTTCCAGTTTGTGGAAATGTCCTGTGGTAGGTACAGATATCCAACGAGTCCCCATATCCTTGCTCTTAAAGGACATTGTAACCTGTAGGTAGGAGGAATCCTGGCAGCAACCCCCCTTTCTTTGGGCATAAAAGGACTGAGCACCAAGATGGCTTTTGAAGTTAAGCCCTAAGAGATTTCCAGTGCAATAAAGTATTTACAAGTGAAGGTTTTGCAATGGACTGCAAACTATACATTATAACACCATCACACCTTCTCAAGCCTGCCAGGGCCTCCATTTATGTATGTGGCTTTCAGCTTAAAGTCAGTAGTTGGACTACTATATGAACTGTTACTATCATATATTATACCGGTCGTAAGTGCACACTCAAACTACAAGAAAGCGGTATGTTTATTCTTTACACCAGCTATTTTCTAAATCTCTTTTTTGCTGTACGTACAGTTGCTTTATTTTCTCAGAATGTGATACTTTTTCTTAATGTTAATTTAAATAATAAGTGGGAAGGCAGGAAGAATCATTTTATGGTCTATTTATGTTTCCCTGTTATAGAAATTGTGAAGGTGCATTGGAAGGGAACACCAGGTAAAATGCTAATGAAGAATGAAAAGCAAGCTAGAGCAAGAAATCTGAAAAATCAATTTAAAAAAAAAAAACCAATTTAAAATTCATTTTACTAAAATGAATAGAAAAGCCTAAAATAATGAGCTCTTGGTTCCAAGAGTATGATTTTGTTAAAATGTTCATGCCTTAAATGTTTTTTTCCTGTACAGTAACTAGTAATTGTGTCTGCAGGGTGGGATTTGCATGTTAGAAATTGATCAAGTTTTTTACAGACCAAGTAAGACAGTTATTCAGATCAAGTGTATAAAATGGTATTCACAAATCATGTAGCTTATGCTTTCAAGGTAAATTTCAATATTGAAATTGTGAAAGTATCAAGTAGTTTTCATGCTGCAATTTTTATGGACAAAGGAGAACACCACCACCACTCCAAAAAAGTCAGTGGGACTTTGAAAGAAATTTGTTTTAAGATTGGATTTAGGTATGGTTGGATGAATTTCCCTGTTAATCTAAATCACATCATAATATTCTAGTTAAGAATATACATTTTGTTGCTATCACAAATACAAATTCTTTGTGACAAATTCTGTGAAACTCATATAGGGAATTACAGAAAACACACACACACACAGCTCTCAAAGTATTGTGAGCTATTCTGATGAGTCCTTCTAAAGATGTATTTATCTAGATTGTTCCAAAAAGTTATTAATTATTGTCTAATTTATGTAGGCGTCGACCAGAGGATTATGATATTCATAACAGCAGAAAGAAACCAAGGATTGATTATCCCCCTGAGTTTCACCAAAGACCAGGTTAATATCTTCCTGTTTAAATGTACATGCACAAATTTACAGATTTGTGTATTACAATAGTCATGTGGGAATGTGAATATTAAATAAATTATTTAAATTTAAGGTCATAAAGGAATCTGATTAAAATAACAGAAATATGAGAATATAACAATACATATAAGAATAAGGGGACTTTTTCTTGGATAACTACCACAAAAATAAGATTTTAAAATAGTTATTAAATAACATGGCCTCTTTGGAACAAATAGAGAGGGATTGTGACAGTAATCTGGAGATATTCAAAAAAATGTACTAGCTCTTGTTAATCTGTAAATCAAACCAAATTTAAAGGAATTAGTTTACATAAACTGCCTTGTATTCTGAATACTTCAAGCATCACAGACTGTTCACTTAATTCCACACAATGTCTTAGTGTGTGGTGGGGAGGGAACATAGGAGCAATGGTCTTTCATGTGCTATATGGCTGAACAGATTCCAGTAGCCGCAGATAGTCTGCCTAAAGATACAAGATGGTATTAGTTGAGATTCACCCTCCTGGAGGGCAACATTTTTACCACCTTTGCCATAAAGTGTTACATAGTTATTTTAAAATTGAAATTCATGGCCAAGTTGGGAAGAGAAGGATCACTCCTATGTGTAGCAAGGCTTAAAATAAAGATGATAATGACTATTTATGTTGCCAAATGTAATAAATATGATACACAATGCTGCTTGATTTTAAACAGGGTATTTAAAAGACCCCAGATACCAAGATATAGACAGGTAAGAGATGTTTAACAATGGTGTTTTCTAATCTAAGATATCTGAGTATTTGTGTCTAATTTAATAAATCTTACTCTCAACAGACGATTTTCAGGAGTTCGGAGAGATGTCTTTTTAAATGGGGTAAGTTTATAGTCTTTCAAAGGTAGTAACAATAGATGATTTTAATATTGCTTGATTTTGACATTCTTGTATATGTGTTTTTTGTAGTCTTACAATGATTATGTGAGAGAATTTCATAATATGGGACCCCCACCGCCTTGGCAAGGAATGGTTTGTAATTTTGTATTCTTTTATTTTAGTACACCCATGGTATTATAAGGGAATATTGCTAAACATAGTTGTTCCTTCATTTATGCGGAAAACAGCATTTTGCTATGTTTTAAACATGACTTGGAAGGTTTTGGGTAGTAATTTATTATGTAAATTTCTAATTTTAGTCAAATGAGTTAGACAAGTCTTATCAAGAAATAGCACCTTTGAAAATGCATTCTTGGCATAGTAGTTTCCATCAATAAAATCAGTAGGATCCAAGTTAAAGTAGTAACTCTAAGTTTCATATAATGTTCTTTGTGCCATAGTTTATTTGAAAATTGTACATGACCTTAGTAGAAAAGGAATACATCAGGCTTACAGAAAATATCTGTTATCTCAAGGACTGTAACAGAAGACTTGATGACAATACGTCAGGAATTAAAATGAATTTTTTAATCATAAGTTATTGTGGAATGCTCACTCTTTAGACACATACAGAAAGAGAAATACAGCACCGAGCAAAAGAAATAGACCTCTCTTTTATCCCTGGGGCTTTTTGGAGACTGTGTTTTTATACCCTTCAACTAAACAGTAAAAAATGATTGAGAAGTAATTTGGAAATTAAAGCTCCTGATACTTAACTGATTTGTTGATGCTGCCAAACTATAGAGAGGCTACCCCACTGAAAATCTAGAGTTACACACTGAGGCAGGAAACCTGCAAAACATTTCAAAAAAGATTCTGTATAACCATGAAATAGAGATGAAAAGAGAAACTGAACTAAAGCAGCTTATACAATCAAAGTGGAAGAGTTGTAACATGATTGGCAAATAAATTAGGAAAAGTAATACCGGTAATCTGTAACTTACGACTACAATTGGGACTGGAAACGTGGTCATAAGTCAAGAAAGAGCGCGCAACTTGGGGGTCCTCCTGGATGCACGGCTGACTATGGAACATCATGTGGCAGCCGTCACCAGGGGGGCCTT
>JANHFO010004979.1:55770-65797 GCA_032468095.1 Pareas carinatus
CTGAGTGGCGGGGGCAGGGGAGGGGAGCTCCAGAGCGCTGTCTGTGTGTGTCTGTCTTTCTCTTCCTCTGTGTGTATGTGTTTCTGTCTCTCATTCTATATGTCTCTCTCTGTCTTTCTCTGTGTGTGTGTGTGACTGTCTCTCATTCTCTCTCTACCCCTCCCTTCCTCTCCCCTCTCTCATTTTCTCTTGCTTTCTCTGTCTCTCATTCTGTCACAAGCAGGAACAAATATCACACTAAAATGTGTAATACTTAAATTAGCTTCAATTACTTTGTAATAAATAAACTATGATTTCTGTACACCGCCCTGAGTCCTTCAGGAGAAGGACGGTATATAAATCTAAATAAATAAATAAATAAAATGATTAAATAAGCATTTATGATTTTGTTGTAATTAAATACGCTTTTTTAATTTGCTATATTATATAGGTGCCTTTTATATTAATAAAATCGAAGTTCTCTGATCATTATTTTACAAATGTATGTCCCTTAAAAAAAATTCATATTGGTGGGCCTCGGGATTTCAAATTATGAATTTGGTGGTCTCCGGTTGGCGACCACTGCTCTATATCATTAACTTAGTGTCTCCTATTATTTATTTATTTTAGAAGTATTTCATTCAAGTTCCTCCTGTTCTTCTTTGGAAACATATGCTTCCCATATTATGACTTGTGTATTTTCATCATTATTATGGAAAACTGCAGATTTTAAACCAGAAGTTTAAGGATATCTCCTTGCCAATTTCCAGCTACAATTTATCTTAATATTTCTTAACTTTATTTCTAGATCTTTCTATGCTCTATATAATATCTCCTCTAAACTTATTTATCTTTCTATATCTCTATCTTTCTGTGCTCTATATCATTTATTTAGTGTCTCCTACTAATTATTAATATTAAAAATATTTCAGTTAATTTTTTTTATCCTATACTTACTTGTGTAAATGTAAGTGCTGCATACACTATTATGATTTGTATCTTCTTGACTTTTCTATATTGCACTCTTTTCAAAGTTTTCTCACACTTTTCCTCATACTATTTCACTCACTTAAAGTCTCTTTGGGGTTTAGCCCTTTATAATATATTTCTTTATTCTTCAGATTTGTCCTTTGGAAATAATGTTCTCTTTGCATTTTTCCCAGCTTCTAATAATGCTGTTTAGACCATATATATTTTTTGTCCTTATGAGATATTATCTCATTCCTTATATTTCCCAGTTTTTTATCTTTTATCCTTAGTTTCCCCAGACTTCTATCCTTGTTGTTTGGTATTTTATTTCTTTTTCTATAATTTATCATCTGGTAAAAAGTCCCACTTTCAAATTTACTCTTTTATGTTCAAGATTCTTTGTTGTTTATTTCCCTCCCTCTTTCCCATCTCTTCCTCTTCCTTTATTTCATATAGATGAAGTAGTTGTTGTTCCATATTTAGTTCTGTAATTCGCATCATATTTGTCATAGTGGGCGATCCAATTTTCTGAACCTTCCATTTTGTCTTGTTTTTAGAAATAGTAATCCAATATATCCAAAGTTTTATTTTGATTCAGAGTTGCTGAGTCACTCAATTCCCCCAGTAGATGTCACTCTTCCTCTTTTTTCCCATTGTGATTGCATGATATAATTAGTTTTTACAATTTAAGTTCAAATGTTTTTCATTTTTCTCTTCATATCTTAAGATCAACCAGTATTCTTAAAAATAAATTTCAATTTCCTTTCAGTATATTTCTATCTTCCTTAAGGTTTCGTTCTTCCCCTAGAATAGCATCTTACCGCTTTATTCCATTTTTGAGGGCTTGTCAAATATTCTTTTTAATGGCTTTTTCCCATCCAAAAAACATTTTAAAAGAGTAAATTCTTGCTCACCCAGTGTGAACTGTTTAAGATAGCTGTTTAGATAGCTGCTTCCTTACCTGTTTCAGTCTATGTCTTCCTGCTGCCTGTCTACTGTGTACATAGACATTTTCATTCCGTTTATTCTTGGAGTATCTAATTACATTCGAGTCAACTGCCATCTGACCCAAATTCCTGAGCAGCCTCCCTGTTTCTGTCACCCCTACAAGGCGACTTCTGACCCCGCAAGATCTCCAAATCAGAAGAAAGCAAAACTTTTGAAGCTGGAGCTCGGTCTTTGCTGCCTTTTCTGACAAAAACCGGAACAGGAAGTCCCTCTCTCTCCCCTTATGTATTACCAACCCATATTTCTCATGCTCCAGCCCATCTCCACAAATGTATTTATTCAAAATGCATGTTTTATTTCATAATGAAATAGGGCTGGAATGGACCTCGAAGATCTTCTAGTCCAATCCCCTGCCCATGACAGAAATCCTTATACCATCCCAGACAACTGAATGTCCAATCTTTTCTTTAAAAGTTCTGTTAGTTAATTGCTTTCACTGTCAGGAAATCTCTCTTTAATAGGTAGGATATCTTTTTAACAAACTTTTACTCATTGCTTCTTGTCCTGCACTCAGGTGCTTTAGAAAATATAGCATTTCTGTGATTACCACTCAGATATTGAAAGACAGCTGTCATGTCACCCCTAATCCTTCTCTTCCTTGGGCTAGACATACCTAGCTCCCTCAATTGTCGATCATGTGATTTAGCCCCCAAATCCTTTACCCCTTATTCTTTGCATTCTTTCAAGGGTCTCAGCTTCTTCGTTGTATCATGGCAACCAGAATTGGTTGCAGTATTCTAAGTGTCACTAATGTAGTATAGGGAAGTACTATAACTTTTCATGATCTTGATGCTATCCTGTTGATGTAAGCTAGAAATGTGTTGGCTTTTTTTTTTACAACTGTGGCATGCTGCTGGCTCATATTTTAGTAGTGATCCACTAGGGCACCTAGATCTCTCACAATAACTGTTGTTGAGCCAGGTACTGCCTATTCTATGTATTTGGTTTTTCTTACCTAAGTGCAGGACCTTAATTTTCACACTGAACTGCACCTTGTTGAATAGGGCCTGTTTCTCTAAACTGTCAAGAATCTTCTGAATCTCTACCTTCCAAAGTGTTAGAAATTTGCTCCACTGCTTGATATCATCTGCAGATTTGATGAGGTCATTCTATTTCCTTGTTTAGATTGTTTATTCTTTATGAAATTGTTGAAGAGTACAAGATAGAACCTTGAGCCTGTACCCACACTACATACTTCTTTCCATGTAGATGTAGCTCAATTGGCTTCATGCTGAGTGTGATTGGTCAACCAATTGCAAATCCATCTGGTGATGATACTGTCTATCCCTCATTGAAGATAGACTGTGATCTACTTTGTCAAATACCTTACTAAAGTCTAAGTATATTCTATCAGTAGCATTTTCCTGATCCACTAATTTAATCACTTTATCAAAGAAGGTAGTAAGGTTTGTTTGGCATAATCTGTTTTTAAGCTGGCATTTATTAATCATCTTGTTCATTTCTAGGTGCTTGCAGATCTGCTGCTTGGTTATCTTTTCTAGGTTTTCCACCGTATTGATGTCAAGCTGATTGGCCTGTAGTTTTTTTAGTTCTACTTTTTTCCTTTTTTGAAAATTGGAACTACATCAGCTGAAAAAGCTTCCTGGATGAGAAGCAAAATGTTTTCAAAGAAAAATACAAGGCAGATCATTTGCCCTTTGAAAAGCACTTTGGGGACAACCAGAGCCTGGATGATTAAGAAGGGACTGCATCAGTTCTTTTTCCAATCCTCCTCTTTTGCAGTTCTCTCACTATTCCAGGAGGTCTGAAATATTTTGTTCGGTGGTTCTAAGATCACACCAACCAGTTTCTTCAGAATCCTGGGATGTAATACTTCTGATCCTGTGATTTGAACTCATTTAAAGTGAAAAGGTTTTTTCTTTCCCATTTTGTCCTTTCCTATTCTGTCTCCCATCATGCTTCTTTGGATATATTACATTATTTCTTCCTTTTGCATGAGGACAAATGCAAAGAAGGAATTAAGAAGTTTCATTTCTCCTTGATGCTCATCACCATCTTGCCATCTTCCCCATTACTGGGCCTATTGTTTCCTTGATTTTTTTATTGTTCTTTACATGTTGAAAGAAACTTTTAAAAATTACTTTTGGCATTTGTTGCAAATCTTCGTTCATTCTGAGTTTTAGCATTCTGATTCCATTCTTGCAGGTTTGGGCTATTAATTGGTATTTTGTCTCAGTTATATGTCACTCTTTCCATTCCAAGTCTTAGTTCGTTCTGAGTGTTAGCTTTTAGCTTTTCGTTCTCCATGCTTGCTGATTCAGAGATCATTTGGGGCATTAGCACTTAGAGTACCATTGACCTGAAATAAATTACTTTATGTATGGAATATTTTGAAGTAGCTTGATTTTTACTGTTTTAGTAAACTTAGCCACAAAAGATCTATTTTGAAAATCTACTTCTGCACAGCTTCTCTGAACAAATTCATATGAAACCTGGCAGATCTAGTCTCATAATGGTCAACCAGTATTTATTTATTCTGCAAAGAAATTAATTTGCCAACAGTTTCTGCCCTTTTCAAAAATTGAATTCCAGCAAACCTATTAATGTTCAGTATAATTTGATACATAAGAGATTCTCCAAAAACAAACTATGGATCATTTAATAAAGAAAGGTTATTATTTATCAATAATAATGTGAGGTTTGGGGGGGTTGTTTCTAAAGATCCAGGTGGAGAATGATGCTTTGAATCATCCCAAAACAAAACTTGTTTTTAAATTTCCAAATTGGTCATTTTTCAGCAGTCAGACTCTTCCTTTTATAGTTTTTTTATTTTTCATAATAGTTAAAACAGTACAATTTTCAACGTACATGTTGTCTGAGTATTCAACTTATTCATACAATTTTGCTTTCCACTTCTTTTCTTTTTACAAATTATATGGCAATTGTCAAAATTAAATTCATTCCTTTTGAGGTGCTGGTATAGACAGCAAAAATAAATCAAAAAGTTACCCAAGTCTCATATTATGAAATTAAAAGTATTTTGTTTTATTTTTCAAATTTAAAATTTGTACGTTTTCTCATTTTCCTAATAAAGCATAAATATTAATATTTTGTTAATTTTTCTCATATTTTTCCTATAGTAAGTTCAACAATAATCTCATTTAAAGTTCCAATTTAAGCTTTACTTTTCTTTTTTCTAGTCAATTATACATTAATTTTTTTATAATTTAGAAAAATAAACCCAACTTTTGATATCATTACATTTGCTATTTCAAATTTCTAATCTATATCATTAACATATTCTCGTTCATATAATAAGTCCTAATATCATACATTCGGTTTCAAAATTGAAGTGTATTTTCAGTCTTTTTTAACAGTTTCCTCTTCCCATTACATAGCGCCCTTCCATTTTATATTCTCTTCTTTTGGGAAATTTTATTTTAAAAACTTTATTTTCCCCATCAAAGTTCCATCCAATTGAAATTATACTCACTCAGTTTCAGCATGTTGTTATCTGTGGCAAAGACGCGGTTCCTCTTTTTTATTCATTTGTTGGAGACTTGGACTGCCTGTGTGCAGGTAATCTTTCTTGTGCTGGTTTGAAGCGATTTCCAGATCAGCCGGACCGACCACTGTCTGGCCCAGGCTTCTAGAATGCCCCTTCTGCTTCGTCACCTCTACTGGTCGATTTTCAGAACCTCCAGTTCCCCAAACAACAAGAATTTCAGACTTCAGAACCGGAGCTCCAGTTTCTTCAGCCCACAGCATCTCGATGTTGTCAGACCCCTCCCTTCTCTTTTTAAAGCAGCAAGATATTTATATGGAATAACTGTCCCCAAATCCAAAGGGTGTTAACCATAGCATGCTGCAATGCACTTCTCACAGTAGTTTTGGAGGGCTGATACAAAAAAAATACCATATGAAGTGAGATTGTGCCCCTGTAGACAAGGGACCACTCCTGTCCTATTCTGCATCTTCTGCAAGGACTCACAGACTCAATTTATAACACTTTACCTAATAAAATGCTCCGGAAATACTGATCTCTTTTATATGCAACTACTGTTATCAGATCAGCATGAAGAAGTTTCTCTAAATGTGGCCAAAGTTTGTTGTACTGTATGCAGAATTAGGAATACTCTCACTGCCCACTGATAATCCATCACTAATCTTAATATATAATTTTGTCTGCTTTTTATGTTTATTAAATTATTATTGTTCTGAATGCTGGTCTGTCTGTGATTGTAATAAAAATTGATTTATTGGAATGACCAAGTTGGTCTAAAACCAGATTTGTAGTTGATGCACAGTCCTGGTGCAGTCATAATGATTAGAGTGATTTCAGTTGAAACTTATATTGAACAATTGATCTTTCCTATTTATGGAATCCTATTCTATCTTGTTACAAACAATATTTTAAGAGTATCTTTTATTAGCAGTAGCTGCAAGAAAATACTCTAAATAACTTCAGCTTTCCTGAGGTCAGTTGTGAGTACTTGTTGCAGAAATCACACGAGAATTCAATTCTAGTTGTATATTGCAGTATTGCTCAAATGTTGTATTATATTTTCCTCTTGATGCTAATATGTTCTGAAATTGCAGATTACTAGAGTAACAAGGAAATGTTTCTTTTTAGCCTCCTTACCCAGGTATAGAACAGTCTCCCCATCACCCATACTACCAGCACCATGCACCTCCTCCACAGGCTCACCCTCCTTATTCAGGACACCATCCCATACCACATGATGCACGGTACAGGGATAAGCGAGTGGTAAGTGCTGGCTGGGTCACTCTTTTCCAAGTTAGGAAAATGCACATGTCTGATTTGGTTAAAAATCGCTATGTTTATTATGAAATATCTACAGCTAAATATTTAGGACTAGTTACATAAGTGCCAATTTGATGTATTGGTTAAGGCATCAGGCTAGAGAGTGGGAGATCATGAGTTCTAATCCCACTTTAGATACAAAGCTAGGTGGGAGACCTAGGGATAGTCACTCTCAGCCCTAGGAGTCAATGGCAAACCGCTTCCAAAAACTTTGCCCCAAAAAACTGCATGGACTTGTCCAGGCAGGCTCCTATAATCTGATGCAATTGAAAAGAAGGGGGAAAGAAAGTTATTTTACATATTTGTAAAACTCAGTGTGATAAGATTTGCAAGCAACATATTTCAAAAATTTCATTTAAAAAATAAAGATCAGGCTGTGGAAACTACAGAACATAAAAAGGATGGTCCCAAGGAAGATAGAGGAGAGTTATCAAAGAATCAAGAATAAAACAGTTTAAGTCTAAGACATATAGAAAGTATGTGGAACCAACTCTTGACAGACACCTTCCTAAATCACATTTAGATAGGTTGTAAGATAGGAGAGGTAACACAAGCAGACTTGTAAGATTATTACTATCAAAATCAAAGTAGCCTTTAGAATATACTAAGTCTTATTAAATATGTTAACATTACAAAAATGAACATCACTGGATAATTGGTAGCCCTTTAGATCCAAGTATTTTTAGGAACTCTGAAGTTGATAGAAGAAGTTGCAATTTTAACTTAGTGATATTTAAATTTTATCTCCCTTAGCATGACTATGACATGAGAGTAGATGATTTTCTACGTCGGACACAAGCAGTTGTCAGTGGCCGAAGAAGCAGACCGAGAGAGAGAGAGCGGGATCGTGAACGAGATCGGCCTCGAGATAACAGAAGAGACAGAGATCGGGAACGAGGGAGAGAGAGAGAGAGGGAAAGAATATGTGATCGGGACAGAGATAGAGGAGAAAGAGGAAGATACAGAAGATAATGTATTGTGAAATTACAATTATTAAGGAAGCAAAGGCTTGTATATTTGCGTGTTTACAGGTAGTAAACTTTTATTTTCTTAAGTCATCATACTTGATTGTCTAGATGAATTTATAATTGCCCCTGTTCCAAGCATGCCATAAGCTGTGAACTGAAAAACCTTAGGCCAAAAACGTGCAAAGCTTGATTCTTATTTGTTATTTCCATTTTAGCAGTTTAGAAGACAAACATTTAAAGAATGTAGATGAATTTTCCCAACATGTTTATCTCAACAGTAATTTAATTATATGTTCATTTGAATACGAGTTATTAGCTGCCATGATTTTTGCTCTGTTTTTTGACATGTAGCGTTTAATATTTCTTGAGATGTGTGGAATGCTGCTATCAAGTATGCAGAAATACTGGGTGCGTGATAGTTGGCTGTATGGCAGAGTTGAAGCAGTCAACAGCCTTTTGTTTTTCTGTTTTTGTTTTAATTTCTGTAAAGACAAAGCTTGTTCAATAATGAAAGCAATAGTAACACAATATTGAACCTGTGCTCTGCTGATATTTTGTTTAATGCTTAATGCTCATCTGATCACCTCCCTTGAAGCCTTTTTCCCTCCAGATTAATGATACTGTTTTGAACGTCCACTATATATGTGTGTGCATACATGCGTGAGCACAAATACTGTTGTATTCTATATTGCTACTATTTTTTTTTATAATAAATTGCTAACAGCCAACTTCCATGGACTTTGATGCTTCTTGGCTTCTAAAAAAAAAGATTAATTATTAATTTGTCAATGTCATTTCAGGCCTCAGCACGAGAGAAAAAGAGGCACCATCAGGGTTGTCCTAGGGAGTGATAATAACCTGGATAAATTTCCATTTCAATCTAATATACTAAAAATTGTGGCATATAAATTAATAACTCTATGAAAATATAAAGCATGGGAATCTCAGACTCAGGAAAGTGCATAGTTTTGTTATAAAAATAGGAAACTTTTAGAAAATGGTGTCCCACTAGTGAACAGTTCCATGTTAGTTTATTTAACCAAGCCCCATGCTATTTATTGCAATTTACTGCCAGTAAGTAGTTTTGTAATGAAAAAGCTAGAGGTATAAGTGTCTGGACATTTTGATTCCACAAATAACATTTCTTCTTTTTTCTATTCTAAAATAAAACAAAAAATAGCAATACCTGGCGTTCTTTATCAATCTTATTTTGTCACCATAGGAATACAATGCAGTTCATGTATAATTGCTCGTAAAACCATTTTAATATAACATTAATATTGATTAACCAATATGAAAGTGTGGTTGGTTAATTTTGAAACAAACTATAAGATTAGAAATCAATTATAATTTATACAGAAAATACATTGATGTGGTCAATGAAGGGTTAATATTCTGACTTCAAAACTCTTGTATTTTTTATTAAAAACAGTGTTTTCTTTTAACTTTTTTGTGGTGTTTTCTTTTATGAAATAAAAGCATTAAAAGGCCAGAAAGAGGAATTTGTTCCTAAGATTTTACACTTACAGTGCCTAGAGCAAATAAAGCAATTGGTTAACTCATCTTAATACAGCATGTACTCAAAAAGACTCCTTATTTAAAATGATCCTCTTCCAGAAAGAAAATACTGTATCTAGGAGAATAAAATGGTTTTCTCTCCTCTGTACTTTTCATCCTTTAAAGCCTAGTCACACTAGCAGGACAACAACCTATTAGCCGTGAAAAATATTTGGTAGTTCGCAGGTAATCTGGAAATTATCTGTATTTTTTATATATATAGTTATATGGTTCCTGAGCAGAGTCTACTCCACTGGGAGCTCAGAATTTCCTGCTTTTAACTACAACTGACAGGTGGTACTGGAAATGCTTCCAGAACCGTCGCTCAGCTGGCGCTGAACACGTGGGAATTCAGAGTCACAGAACATTGTAACCCAGATGATTTTGCCAGGTGTTATTGGGGCGGGGGAGGGTGAGCGGCTGCCGCAGTGAGAAGTACTGCCCAGCCAGTGGGGGAAGTGGAGCGCCAGAGCGACCTAATTAATCCTATAGAATAACCAGACTGCAATGTCTATCAACAAGTAGGCAGTGCTCGAACAAGGACGCAAGTGTTTAGTGTTTCTCGCCATCCTTCCGACTGAAAACAGCCCCGCTCCGTCCTGCGCCATGAAAAAACTTCATCACAAAACTGGAAGGCGCTCAAGAGGGAGTGACAGATTTGGAGAGGGAGGGGATTCTTATTCGATTGCAAGCAGCCAGCCCAGCCCTCTGGAGCTGCATTAGCCGGTCCAAAAGAAAAAAGACATGGTAGGGAAGGGGG
>JANHFO010004980.1:27339-40459 GCA_032468095.1 Pareas carinatus
CCCAACACAGGGATGTTATTTACTCCACCCTCCTGGATTACCCCCTCCCCTCCGACCTCCTGAGCCTCCCTAACGAGCCCTGGTCTATCAATGGGCCCCCTGCACTCCTCTACACCCTTGCGAACTATCCCACCCGAACCTCTTAAAACCCTGTTTAAAATCCCCTTTAAAAATCTGCGTAGCCTAAATTTACTGGCCGTGGCCGCGTGCCACGGCCAGCTATCCTAGGAAAGGAAACTATTATTTACTCATTCTTCCTATGTCTGAATATTATTTCTGCATCCTAGCCCTTAATTTTTGCAATGATTTAAATAGTCATTTGTGAAGAGTGACATCTGGTGGTCCCTGATTGCAGGGCTGGAACATTCAGTTCCACATTTGCCCTAGTCTGGGCTGAAGGGCAAATGTGGAACCAACTGTTCCATCCCTGCAATCAGGAACCACCAGTTATCACTCTTCACAAATACTCCCTGGACTAAGTCGGCAAAAGGGTGAGCCTGTGGTGCAGTGGCTAAGGCAAATTACCTAGCAAGTAAAAGCACCCCAGGTTCAAATCCAAGCTAGAAATGGCCATCCGAGTATCCCTTCCTTTTTCTGGTGCATTTCTTCTGTTGATTTAAGTAGAATAACAAAAATTTCAAATTTCCATAGTAATTTCGATTGATATAAAAACTATTATTTACTTACTCATTAAATTTATATGCCACCCATTTCACCTTGAAAAGCCACTTTGCTCAGCTATTATTCCTCATCAAAACTTCCTCATTTAGCATAAGGAAGAAAAGTGCTTAAAGCAGTGTTTCTCATATATTATAAAGCTACTAGGTCATTACCTTAAAAAGTAATTTTTTGAGAGGGGAATATTTTCCAGTCAAGTCAAGTCATTTTATTCAGTCCAAAAGTGATATGGAAACTATAGTTTTACTATGTCAAATAATAATTTTTGGACATGTCGTAGAGAGTTTCAGGATACGGAAATTGTCGTTGATTGAGTCAAGCTTCAAATGTACTGAAATCTGAAAATATAATTAACGAGGTTCATGTACTATTAAATCTTAATAGTACTTATAGATCATTGCTATTCTTTAAAATGTAGTTCTTTGACTAGCAAAGAATAATAACCCATTTCTGTAAGCTGACCTAATGGAAAACAGCAGTCACATATTTTTTCCTTTTCTTTAATGAGAAACTATTATCATATGGATTCAACTCTTGCAGTATTTAGTATACATTTATTTGGTTTGTGCTCGAAAATGGTTTACGGTTATTTCTTATACATGCATTTTTAAATATTTTTGTACTGTTTGACTGTCTTAATGAAGTTGGAGCTATATACTAAGCTATTAATAAATATGTCAATATGTGCATAGCAAGGCTGTCCTCTGAGTTAGCACACACTGAGCCTATTGTGAAATTGTCAGAATTACTCAGTGTTGGACTAAGTTGCCAAAACCTGTCCTTCCCCAGTTCAAAACGCTTGATGGACTTTGCCTCTTAATTTGGATGCATTTTTCTTCCTCTTTCAGAAAGAAAGATTAAAAAATGGTGTGCCTATTAGCATATTAAAAAGCATTTTTGGTGAAGCTGGAATGGAATGTCTCCATTCCGTGAATCTCTGAATTTAATTTTCCTGCAAATATTCTATCTGATTTTTTTTTTAAGCTAAGGGGTCTCTGAAACATTATATTTTCTCATTTTTGGTAATATAAGTACAGAAACTCATTTTTATTAAGGAAATTTTGGAATGGGGAATTGTTTGTGGAACACTTGTCCACCACCACCCGCTACCCCACCAGCCAACAAAAGTTGGAACTGGCTATTTTTGAAGTTGAAAACCTGTCCATGAAGCAAGTTTAGTGATTCCTGAAGTCCTAGGTAATATGTAAGAAGCTTTCAGTTATACAGGAGTAAATACATATATGAGAATACTGAAAACAAACAAATAATGAAAATATAATTGTTTCAAATAATATATGTCCTAAGTTTATTATTATTTATTTAAAAGAATCCCAATATTGCTGCTTTACTATAACTATATTGCTAACTTAGTTAATTGCAGTTACAATAAAATCATAGCTTTCATTTGTTGTGGGTTGCTCATTTTTCTTCATCTAAGGACAATGCTGATAGTGTGAGCTGTGTGTAAAAGCTACTGTTCTTCTAGAGAAGAATTCCCCAACATTTCCTGCTTGGCGGACCGGTATGGGTGTGTGTGAGAGGAGATAGTTCTGTGACTGGCTAGCAAGCGCGAGCACAGCTACATTTGCGCAAGCGGCAAATGCTCATGCACATGCTCACCCACTGCCGACACAAGTGAGGATGTGCATGCGCACATTCTCAAGCCATTTCTGTGGCCTGATTGCACACCCTTCAAGACCCATTAGTGGGCTGAAACCCACAGATTGGGAACTCCTGCCATAGAGACAGCCATAGAATAAAACAGCTTTAAGAGATGGAAACAACAGAGACATTGAAATTACCTTTGGATTTGTTTTAAGATGCATTTATTATTGCTGTTTGTGAGGCTGCTATTTACTATACAGTTAATGTAAGACGTTTTTTTAAAAAAAGTAGACTTGACCTCATTTGACTTTCTGACATTCTGTCAGCTAAAAGGTTTGTAGGATATTTAATTACCAAAATGGTGTAATCATTATTCATCTCATTATTTGATATATAACATCAAGTGAATAGCCTCCCTGGAGTGCACTGTATTTCACAGATCAATAGATATAGTAAAAGTACAAAGGAGAGCTTTAAACATTCATACAAGGTAAAAGAAATGTATCCCTGATCAGTGGTCTATACAGATATATGTTATCAGTTGAAGAAAGTAATTTTGCTCACTTTAAAACAACACAAACTATTTTTATTGGTTTCAGGGTTATTGCATAATTTTAAAATGATTTCTTGAGTTACACAAACAAATATATGTATATATGTGTCTTTGTGTGTGTAGGTCCAGCCTTAATATTAAACATATCAAACAAGCCATTACCTATAAAATTGTTCCCACTGTTTTTCATCCATGAGTGCTTGGTCTATCTTATCCACCAGCCTCTCATCAACATTTACTTATTGTGTGCAAGTAACACCTCATTCATACTTAGTAGGAGCACTCAGTTTCTCTCTTACTTCACCGTACGGTGTGGCCTCACATTCTGCATCTCTGTTCCATGAATATTCTGTTTTAGTGTCTGGTATATTTTTCCTATCCCTAAATTTTATCCTTTCATATTTGGGGAGGAATGATTGAAAAGAAGTAGAGACGTGGAACATACATGGGACATTAGCTTGATGATAAAGCAAAACATGTGTCTGAAAATTGGTTATATCTTTAAAACAGACCTCACAGATTACTGCAAACCTCTGTTAAAAAGTTAAGTTGATAGTTATAGAAGGTCAACTATAGTATTGTTACACAAAATTAATTGTGTGAGAGATTTATAGTATCAGAAGAAACCAGTGTCTTAGAGATATTAAAGGAAAAAAAAAAGGCTGGATTTTTTTCAGCAAATCAACATTGTGAAACATACCTGCAAATTAATTCTGAAATAATCTAATGTGAAACATACAGGTTTTGGCATTCAGAGTCTCGGTCTTGAATATTATTGAAAATCCGTGAAGAGATCTCCGACATACTGTACATACAGGAAGACCTAAAATATTTCTAAACTGAAAAGGCAAAGTATTTCAAAAGAAATATTGCCTATCTTTGGAAGTTGTTGTTGATGCCTAAAAATGGATTACAAAGTACTAATTGAAAAGATGATTGGATCATGTACCATGTGGGAGTTGTGTCAGCTTCTGTTCACTTTAGAGATTCAGTGAAATACACGTTTTGGCCAGAAGCATCCAAACTTTAATATCCAACTTTATAGAGGGAAAGCAATGATTGCCCAACTTGAAAGAAAGGGATGAACTCCTCTCATGAATTGTGTGGGTGTAGGAATAGATCAGCCATGTGCCCCCCCTCAAAAAATGGCACTTTCGTCAAGGAAATTGAATTTTCAGATATTTCTTTATTCAAAACATTTCTGATATATACAACCTGTTAACAGTTAATAGTAAATGTACAAAACTCCCTTCCAAGTTAAAAGATTGTAAAACAAATGCTTTTCCATAGTCTACCATCCTGGGAAAAGCTTTTTATTCCAGTTGTTTTTATATTTTTGATTTATTATTGTTTTATGGTTTTAATTTCTTTTAACTCTCCCAGAGACTTTGAAGTGGGCAAACTATAAATACTGTTAAATTGTTAAGTTGTTTATTTATTCATCTATCAGTTGGCAGGATGCTATCCACTGCTTAGATATCTTCATTATCAATTCTTAGGCTGATCATTGTACTTGTTTCCATTAGTTAATTCTTATTTATATTTAATTGTAGTCCCTTTTTCCATTGTGCTTTTTATTTTTACTACTACCGCTTGCAGATTCTTTGCAGTTTGGGATACCAAAGTAGTGTCTTCAGCACAGTTCAGCTTATTGATGTTTCTTTCTTCAATTTTAAAATGCTCATTTCCCCCCAGTCCTGCTTCTTTTGACATATATTCAGCATATAAGCTGAAGAAATAAGGGAATAATATACAGCCTTGTCTCATTCCATTGCTAACTTTTAGTCAATCTGTTTTGCCATATTCTATCCAAATTATGAATTCCTGACCTAAATACAGTATATGTTTTGTATATTCAATTCTCATTTTCTTAGCAGTAACATGTGTAGTACAATTTAAAGACCTTTTTATAATCAATGAAGCACCCAGTGAGTTCTTTTTAGTGTCCTCCAATTTTCCACTTATCCCTCATGCATTGGAAATAATTTCTTGGTCTTTTTTAAAGTCATCTGACTTCTTTTAAAGCAATTCTGCCTGTAGTAAAAACTGTTCTAACCTCCCTGCAGTCACACGACCAGGTTGTGGGCCCTTGGCACCTGGCTCACATTTACAATTTGTATATGGGTTTGTTCTTATGACTGTATTCACTTAATGAACACACAATTCAGACTTATAATCATGTTATTCAGTTAATGAACATCATAAAAATGGTCATAAAATGATGTCTGGTCATATGGGTGCCTTGACTTACTACAGTCACACCTTATGACTGAAAGTCCCATTCCGATGGCAGTTATAAGTCGAGAATTACCTGAACTAAATTGGAAAGCTACAAGGCTTGAAGAAATATCTGTAGAAATATGGCAGGCACCAAAAGAATGATCAGTAAATGTTATAACAAAGCAACCCTGGGAAATCTGGAGAATAACACAGTGGCCAACTGTATGGAAAAGGTCAGTATGCATACCAATATGTAAAAAAGGAAGCTTAACAGAGTGTACAAACTATTTTTAATTTTACATGCTAGCAAAAGGAATATTAATGTCTTCCAAAGCAGATCAGAGCCCTGCCTGGAAAGAGAGACACAAGATGGTCATTATGGTTTTAGAAAAGGCCAAAGGATGAGGTATATTGATATCAAGCTGCAGAATGACCTTCAGAAAAGGCCATTGTGCTAATAAAAAAGTCTTATTTGCAGATCACAAAGCCACAATACTAACATAATATGGCAAAACATGGCTCCAGGTTGAAAAAGGAGTACAACAAGGCTGTTTACTCTTCCCTTATTTATTCAGTTTATATATTGAATCTATATTGAAGAAAACTGGACTGGAAGAAGATGAGCATGGCTTTAAAACTGAAGGAATATCAATAATCTGGGCTGTGCTAATGACACTACTTTTCTAACTAAAAATAGAAATGATTTGGAAGCTCTAGTAATGAAAATCAAGGAGCACAGTGGAAGAAAGGAACTAAGATTGAATATAAAGAAGGGCAAACTAATTGCAACAGGTACAAGCAATAAGCCTCAGAAATGAAAATGAAATAAGGGTAGCTTCTTTCTTTTAGGAAAGCTACCTACCAATAGGCAGGAAGTATGCTGCACTACATGTGTACAGTAGAAGTAGCAAAGAAGGCTTTGGAAAACATATTTGGACACATCAATCTGTCTATATGTACTAAGTTCAGAATCATGCTGGTAATAGTTTTGTCTATAGAAAGAATATGAATAGTTTTGAACTTTGACCTTTGGAAGAGAAGGTCCAAAGAATACCATTGATAGCCAAGAAAACAAACATATGGATGATCAAATTAACCCAGAATTCTGATTCAAGGCAGAAATGACTTGACTGAAACGATCATACTTTGAAAATAGTACGTGAAGATCTGGAGAAGTCTATAATGCTGATACAAGTAAAAGAAAAAAGCGGGCAACCAGCAGTAAGGTAGATGGACAATTTATAACATGTTGGAAAGACCTGAATTCTGGAGAAAAAGTATGTGGTTGCTAAGAATGAACACTGATTTCATTGAACATACTTTATAATTATATATATCTTTACAAAGATCTCATAGTAGCTTTGCCTTCAGGGAGTAGTAACCTATGATTCCTGCATTTTTTAAAACTTCTATAAGAATTGAGCAGGACATTTATTAAATTGATTGAAACGAGAGTTTGGGACTTAAATATTCCGTCAGATAAGACCAATTTTCCAAAAATTATTTTAGTAGAATTGTCTGTCTTCCTGGATTATCCCTAGCTATTTTTTTTTAGATCATGCATGCTTCAAATAGGACCCATTTTTCTCTGAGGTGAAGAACTGGAAGATATTTCAATCTCCCATATGAAAATTGTATTTACAGATATGTTCAAATACAGGTAGTCCTCGGCTTAAGATCACAATTGAGCCCCAAATTTCTGTTGCTAAACAAGATAGTTGTTAAGTGAGTTTTGCCCCATTCTATGACCTTTCGTGGCATAGTAGTTAATCACTGCAGTTAAGTTAGTAATAAGGTTGTTAAGTGAATTTGGCTTCCCCATTAACTTTGCTTGTCAGAAGGTTGCAAAAAGTGATCTCATGACACTGCAACTGTCATAAATACGAGTCAGTTGCCAAGTGTCTGAATTTTAATCACATGACCATGGAGATGCTGCAACAGTCTTAAGTGTGAAAAATGGTCTTGTCATTTTTTTCAATGCGGTTGTAACTTGGAAACAAACTGTTGTAAGTCAAGGACTATCTGTACAGGGGTGAACCGATATTCCATGTTCAAAATTTTAATCACTTGTTTGAGCTTCGTAATCATATTCAGTTAAATGAAGTCAATGTGAATATCACATTAGAGTGTTTAATATTTGAGCTCTGTTATGAAGTATTGAGACTGAAATGTTAGGCCATATTCACATTTCTTAAAAGAACTGGGTTAATGGTAGTTTTTTTCAGGACCGTGGACAGAGCTTAAGTTGGAGACATATATAGGGTTGGCTTGTTCCTAAGATGCTCTATGAATTCTGTCCCTTGGTTCAGGCTTTCAGACTTTGCAAAGAGCAACCCTTTCTTCTGAAACCATCACTTCATCATATCTTCATAAACTCATGCTTTAATGAATAAGGGCTGAAATTCAAAAGTAGTGTGAATGTTTTCTCAATCTCTTTTGCTAAATCTAGTCCAGCAGGTGTCAAATAAAATGTCTATGCTATATTGGTGCCAAAATGTACTATGTTGAATCTTTATATTTTACAGCTTCTCCACTATTAGGAAAAATAAGTTTTGTACTGTATTTTTTTCCTCGGATCTTCTTTTAAATACAAGATTTCAGGAAACAGATTTAAATCTTTTAAGCATGTTCTAAAATGCTATTGTAAGGTTTATTATACTGTATCATTTTATTATTATCTCCTTATTGTGATTATTTGTTTTTTTAATAAATATAGTATTATTTAATTTTATTAGTTACAAATCCTCTTCATCTGACATTATAATTGTGAAGTGTGTTTACCCACAGTATTGCAACAAAATATTTAAATGGTCAGCTTTTAGATGACTGCCCAATATAAGTATTAGATAACTGTATATTAATAATTTTTAAAAAAACAAGGTACGTGGAGAAGAAAATTATAAAATTTATAAAATTCAAGTAGTTCTGAGAAAACTTCATTGATCATTAAAAGAAATTAGATGCAGTGTTTTGAAAATATGTTTAGTAATATTATATACGATAAAATATTCTGTATGCCATGTAAAATCAATCTAATACTGAATAGTTATATATGTTTAATATAAGGAACAAAGCTTTTATTCTATGTCAAGCAATCTGTTCAAACATATTAGCAGACAAAAAGTGAAACTTTATGTAAAATTGGTGCTTTTCAGCTTCAAAATGCATATTTGCAGGCATTTTTTCATCCTTTAGTTTATATATTTACGATAGAAACATATCTATAGTTTGTGAATTTGCTTACAAATTTAAAAGATGTTTCCTCTTTTGGAGCAGTATATGTTTGGTATGAATCTAGCTGCATAAGAAATGTTAGTTATATTTTGTCATGTTCTATAAATCTTTTATTTATACTTGAGCCATTGAAAATAAAACTGAAGTAGCCTGAAAAGTATCACATGGTGGCACTGTTTCCATTTCCACCTTCAATATTATGAAATACAGCTATAGTAAACCGGTATTTTAAAGAAGTGTGTAATGCCAATATATGTTGTATAATTTATGTAAAAGAAAAATATAATTCGGTACTTATTAATGTGGGTATTAGAATATATTTGTTAGATGTTGCATTAGAATATATTTATATATATCTTCAATAAGTATTTTATAAGGTTCTATATTTTTAATATTTTATTTGGATTATATTTAGAGTGCTTCCAAAATTGTATTAATTCAGTTAATGGGAAAACAGGTAAATTGACAAAAAGATTAAGCATTTTTCTTTAATTACGCAATTTTGTCTGTAAGAAGAGCAGCTTAAAATATGCATTCTTATATCTAATTACAGGTTTTCTCTGCAACTTTTTATCATTAATTCAGATGTATAAACAGTCAATTAATTTTTTTTGTTTTAGCAAAGGAGATGTTGCCATAGTCAGAGGTCAGAAGCTACCAAGAGTCACCTTGTTTGAGAGCTAGGCAGCATAAAAATTTAGTAAATAAAAACAAATGTTAAAATAATACAACATACATATTCTCATCATAGTTAACCTTTGATAAGCAACAGTTTACCTGTACAATACCTGGGTTTCAATGGTAAACAAATGTATATGTAACAAGGTGAAAATACTAGCTGAACATTTGTTTTCAAATAAAGGAGTACATTTTAGGAATACAGTATAACTTTCAATTGTGATCAGAAATGGAATTGAAATGGAGTGCCACATTTCCAATAAAACAAGGATGTGTATACAAGAGGGAATAAGAGAGAAAGTGATGGTATAGCAACTTAGGATTGGGTTGAGGTATGTCATACTTAGCCTTTACATTTTTTAATAGGAAACAATGATAAACAGCATGCTTTTATGCTATGTACTGTGTATGTATTTATGTTCTTCCAAGGAAGAAAAGCAATGAGTAGGAGAAGTTCAACATTGTAGTGGATGCTAAAGAATCTAATGTTATCATTAACCATGTTCTATTATTTAATTACTTAAAGTTTATTCCTAAGCAGATAATGTATTGATAACAATATAAATGCTGTGAAACAAAAAAAGCCCACTCATTTTGTAACCGGCACATATAAAATTGTACTTTGTGATAAGTGAGACTAATTAGCAGTGTTTAGAATAATGAAAAATAATTTTAAAGTATGAAAAACTGTACACTGTATATTCTACAAGATGACAAAAGTCACTCAGCCTTATATATTTTGGCAGTGGATGGTATAATAATCTGTATAATCTGAGATTACTAATATTTAGAAGATTATTGAGAGTTTGTTTAAAGGCTTTGTGGCATAGACCATCTTCGATGGCAAAATTACAATATAAAAGGAATAAAAGCATTCATTATTCAAAGCTGCCTATTCATTTATATGTCTACTTGTTCATGTATGAGGTAAGAAATTTCAGATTATAAATACGGTAGATTTTTTCGTTACTGTATTTTACTATACAAATTACTTGCAATTTCCCCAGGCCAGTGTTACTTTTAAGGACAAATTTCAGACAAAAGAAATTCAGTGATTATTCATCCCATTTAATTAATTCAATTAAATAAGTCTGATGCTGTCAGGTGTTCTTTTAATAATTGAATCAACATGCTATACATAATAAGCATAAAAGCGTTTCTAGCTGCAGTTAATTTAGATCCAAAAGAATTTACTATTCCACTACATTTGATATAGATTATTCTATAATATTTCAGTAATGGGTTGCACAAAGGCTGCCTTTTAATTCTTTGCTTTCTCAAATGTCTTTATGTATAATGGTTTAAAACAGAAGGTGTTCAAGAGAGGGTGACCTTTTTCCATTACCATGTTTCCTGTCATTAATGCATTATAATTTTCTTTAGAAGTCTGGAAAAAATGTGTGTATGCAGTCTGTAGCAAGTATGAATAAAAGCATGTTCAGGAAAGTTTAGAATTGCCTGTTATTACTCAAAAGATTGAAGTGGGGGAAGGGAAGGAAGTAATTTTATTGTTATTTTTACTGTGAAAGTTTAAACAAACCTGAAGACTTTTTATACAAAGCAGCCAAAGTCCTAAAATTTTGGCATGTGTGACTTGAGCAGCTCTTAATTTACTTTACTGCTAAAAAAAATTATGTGATCCTATAGTAAATCTCAATTGGGAAGACTGTCTTAAGACTGAAGAGTGCATCAAAGCCACCAGGATTGCTTAATATACTACAAAACATTATTTTATTATAGTATATAATGAGATAGAAGTTTCGAAAGATAAAACAGTAAATAATTTGTGTTGAATGCTCTTAGGAGTGCTTGATGTCATAATTATTGTAAATATTAATTGCTGTGCTGAAAATGTAAGCATGATGACTTTATATTAGATGAAAATAGTTTGTGTACTGGTAAATAGATAATCATACAAAAGTAATTGGGGTTTTAAAACCCCAATCTATTCTGCCAGCGTGAGCTCGTTTGCATGTTAATCATAAGAGTGATTTCCTACTTCATAAGCAAGTTCACAGTCCCATTTTTAATTGCATTTAAAATGTTGCAGGGTTAGGATATTAGAAATGGAGGCGTATCTGTGTCAAATTAATAAAAATATTACTAAAAATCTTTATATATTAAGGCTATAATATTTAATGCCTTGTATTTTCAATTAGCATACATGGACATGTATTATAGCATATATTCTATCTAGGTGAAGTATATTGGTTCTTATAATGGATTGATTTACAAATGTAGTTTTCATACCTAGAAAGTTGAGAAACAAAAACACAATTGCAGGCTAGATCTAATCACTATTTTTATGGAACAACTCAGGAATATACCACTATGTTAATTATACACAGTAATATAATAGCATTTATTAATCAAAATTGACAATGGTATAGACCAATTTATTATTAATATTGTCCATAGTTTTCTTGTATGAATAGCTTTGGTTAAATATGATACATTCATCAGTGTAATTTCAACTTGGTAGTGAAATTTATGATTCTGTGGAGTAAATGTTTATAGAATGGTTTTCCAAATAAAACTGGATAATTCATAGGTAAGAATCTATTTTTTATTTATTTGTATTCCACCTTTATTATTTTTACAAGCGACTCAAGATGGTGAACATATCCAACATACCTTCTTCACCTATCATGTTTCCCCCAAAATAAGACTGGATTTTATATTAATTTTTGCTCCAAAATACGCACTAGGGGTTATTTTCAGGGTAGGACCTATTTTTGCTGCTCTGTCTCCAGTTACAATGGACATATTCCTGGTAAATGCGTCAGTCTGGCTGATGATCTTAACTAGGGCTTATTTTCGAACTAGGGCTTATTTTCAGGGAAACAGTATTTTCCCCACAATAACAACCCTGTGAGGTGGGTTGAACTGAGAGAGAGTGATTGTTCCAAAGTCACACAACTGGCTTTCATGGCTAAGGCGGGACTTTAACTCACAGACTCTTGCTTTCTAGCTTGGCGCCTTGTATTTTTTAATTTTGGTTATGATATCAATACTTAATTTTAGGTGCTTTTATGATAAATGCAATACAACTTTTTATAATCTGAGAAATTTAGTGTCAAAATTTGACAAAATTGCTTACTCTTTGAAGTGACTGGGCAGAATTGCAGGTTTTCCCCAAAATAGTGTAAGTTCACAGTGATTACAGTGTGATCAACTGAATGACACAAAGCTTTTTTATTAGTCTAGCTGCTGAAAATTATATTTAAGAAGATGAAGAGATTGATGATTAGAGACAAAAAAAATCTTTCAATTTTGAAAAGAATATATTTGCTTTTATCACCAGGTGTTCTTTCTAATATAAATTACCAAGATGATGTTTCCATAACATAGTTTGTAGTGCCCAGGAGATTAAAACTACCAAAACAGACCTAGTAAATTTTTCATGGGGAGGGTCCACTAGGGATAATATTCCTTTTCCTAGTTTCCAGATGTTTAATGTAATTCTGCATCTTTCTAAACCCAAATCATTGCTTTTCCTGAAAAAAATGCACTATGGAGACCAAGATGAAAGGCAAGAACTGTTGAAATGTTAATTTTACTATCTGTTGAAGAGTTCTGATACCTTTTGGTGTTTTTCTCCTTCTCCCAGTAGTTCAGTTCTGTATTATGAATGTTGTACTATTTCAGTGGTTTGAAGTTCAAACTTGCAGTACAAGCAAAGTTGAATATAATGGCATATGGTATATTGCCCAGTGAAGGATTGTCTCATTCTTCTGTTATCTACCTTCGTTTTAACTTGAGCACCAGATATAATTATACAAATGCAAACAACCTCGTGCCATCACTATTATAATAAAACAAGTGATGTTCAGGAGATTCTTAATAGCTTGGATTCAAATATAAAATTGAATTATGCATATACTGTGCTTTATATATTTGAAAATTTGACCCGATTCCTGCTATAGAACATTCCAAAAATATCTAACTACCGTGTTTCCCTGAAAATAAGACACTGTCTTATATTAATTTTTGCTCCCAAAGGAACCCTAGGTCTTATTTTCGGGAGGTGTCTTACTTTCCGGGAAACACGGTAGATCGCCCACCCCCACCCCCGAAAAACACCTGGCTTCCCCCTCCCTGCTATCCCCGGGCGCTCCTTACCTCAGGCAGAAGAACTTCCAGACAGGAGAT